>JADRCH010000307.1:14734-33268 GCA_019843965.1 Rhynchomys soricoides | reverse complement strand
TTCTTCTTCTTCTTCTTCTTCTTCTTCTTCTTCTTCTTCTTCTTCTTCTTCTTCTTCTAATGGTTTTAAAAATGTTTTAGTTCTTTGGCTCTGGAAGCCTTTGATAGGTTTTATAAATCAAACATCTCCATTGACAATATTCTGGGGCTGTCCTCATCTGGTTGATTTTAGGTATAATAATCCGATTTCTGGTGGCAGCTCATGATACCAGCTGGCAGAAAGGAATCAGAAATCTCGCAATGCTCAGTGGGAGTGTATCACCCTGCATTTTAGCACCTGTGGTACATGTCTTGATTCTGAATTGTCCCATCTATTCAAACTCACACAGAACATTGAAACTATGAAAATTTTCTGCACTGCAAGAAAATGTCATTTGTCATATTAAGACTGACCAAGAAAATAGCGTTTATCCTATTTACTGTTGACACTTCCTACCTTACACTGTTTTGTTTTGTTTTCAAGTTGAAAATTGGACCCAAAGCCCTGCACTTGCTGAGCAAACCTTGTCCATAGATTTCTTTTCCTGCATATGAGTGAGTGTACTACATTCTTTACAAGTAATACAAGCATAGTCGGGGCTTTACTGCTGAATTCAAAACTTGTTCACTCTGTTCCTCATCTCTTCTCCATCCAGATAAAACAGGCCTAACATCACCAAGGACTTCCTCTCGTCTTTCCTATCTCATCAATTTCACTTGTTCTTGAATTCCAGACAATGACAATGGCACGCACTCTCCTTCTAAGTTGTCCATTTATAAATTGAAGCCTTTTCTTTAAACACTCAACAGTGGCACCATTATGCTAATGGGTTTAGTAAGACAAATAGTGTATGATTGCACATATATGTGGAATCTGAACCTCAAATTCATAAAAACACAGTACACTGATGGTTTCTGGAGGTAGCAGAAGAGATGGCAGGCAAGAAGCAGAGGGTCAAAGGTCACCAAGCTTCAAGCAGGCATCAGGAAGTGTTCAGATGACCTACTGCAGAGCAAATCCATTGTAATTAGTATTAATGGATTGTGTGTTTCCAAATTGCAGAAAGAGTAGATATAAAATGTTCTTACCACACAAGTATATGAGATTATGATTGTGCTAATTAGTCTAGTTTTTTTGTTTCAAAAAATTGTATATAAGTAGATATAGTTTTTAATCTGTTGACAAAAATAAAATTCAGCCTTAGCAAATGGTTAGGGGGCTGAATGTAGCTGGCCCAGCATGCTTGTCTGGCACATATGAGGCCCACAGAGAGATCCCTAGCAACACATACACACAGGGCTGTCCAGAGGCAGCTTGCCATCTGTATATTTCTATGCTGAAGAAACAATCCACAGAGTGGGAGATAATATTTTAAAACTTTAAAAGGGACAATTATCCAAAATACACAGGGAACTGAGAAATTCTGTAATAGGAGAGCAATGTAGCCTAAAAATAGGCAAAGAACTTGTATAAGCTGCCTCTCCCTCTCTCCCCCTCTCTCTCCCTCTCTCCCTCTCTATTTCTCTCTCCTTCCCTTCTTTCCTTCCTTCCTTTCTTTTTTTCCAGAAGACATACAAATGATCAACACATTCATGAAAACCAGTCCCTAAATCAGTCCCCAGTTGTTTGAGAAAAGCAAATTAAAATTGCAAAGAGCGTATCATTTGAGAGCTGCTTAACGTCTGTTACCAGACAGATGGAAGATGAGAGGTGGCTCAGCAGGGAGGTACCAGCTGCCACACCTGATGACACGGGTATAGAGTCCATGTAGTCCCTCCCAGGACTATGTGGTACAGGGAGAGAACTAGCCTCCAATGGTTGTTTTCTGACCTCTACAAATAGACACACATACATGCATGCACAGACAATAAATAACTAAAAACTGTAATTAAAAGAGGCAAAAGATAACAAGAACTTGCAAGGGCATGGAGTAAAGAAAACTTATGTACACTGTTGGTAGGAACTTAGATTTGGATCTACTTTATAGAAAAGTGCATGGACATGCTTTAAAAGATGGAAGAGGGAATTATCACCTCCCACTTCTAAGAAGAGACCCAAAAAAAGTGAAATCAACACACTGGGGAGAGAGCACATACTCCCAAGTTCACTGCAGCTCTATCTGCAACAGTGAATGAACGGAATCAAATCGGGTATGTACTGACAGACAAATTGGTAAAGAAATTACACACACACACACACACACACACACACACTATTATTCATCAGTTAAAAAATCAAATACTAACTTAGAAATAGTGGTGACCCTATCTAAAGAAGTTCAGGGACATACATGGCTAACTTTTTGCTTATCGGTCTGAGGATGCGGCTCAGTGGTATAATGCCTACTTTGGAAGCTGGAGGCTCTGAGTTCTGTCTCCACCATTTAAACAGACAAACAAACAGGCAATCCAGATACTATAGGAAACAAAACAAAACAAAAAGCTTAGTCTGCTGTAGAAGTAATCCAAACACTTCTTTAGGATACTCACAAAAATCAACTCTGAGAGAATGTAAGAGAGCAGAAACTTTAAAAGTTAGGTTCACAAAGGGTCAGTGTTACTCCTCAACAAAGCATGGACCATCAGTTTGTCGCTGTTTGTGTAAAGTACTGGCCTCAGCTTCATGAAGGAAGTGGAAAGCAACCTGTCCCTAGACCTGATATTACTTGATAAAGTCAACAACATGCCACACATTTCAATCTTGAATGGAAGGCTCAGAGACTGATCTTTTCTCCATTGACATAGCAGACAATATGCTGCATTCACAGGCACAAAACCCCACAGGATATGTAATGATTTGAATAAGAAACACCTCACAGGCTCATGTGTTTGAATGCTGGCCTCAGCATGTGGTGCTGTTCTGGGCAGTCAGGGGCTCTGTGGACAGTAGCTTGTCTAAGGGACAGACATGGATTGCTGGGAGCAGGCCTTGAAGGTAATGTCTTCAGATTCCACTGTAAACTCTACTTTCTGATCTAAGAAACCAAACTGTAACTTCTGGCCACCATGAAGAGAGCTTCCCCTCACCCCTACCCCAACTTCATCCCCTGCCATGATGGACTGTAACTTCTAAACTGACCCCAGATAACTTCTCTTAAATTACATCTGCTGGCTATATGGCCATAATGGAGAAAAGTAACTAGTCTATTATCTATAAACTAAGCTAAGCCAAGCTAAGCTAAACTAAACTAAACTAAACTAAACCTTGTCATAGTTACTCAATCAAGACATTATACAGTCCTCTACCCCTGGTTAGGAATTACAATTTTTGTCAGAAGTTATGTTGAGCATATTTCCTGTGAGTTGGCTATGAAAAAGAAAGGGAAGCCAGCAAAGCCACAACAAAGCAGATGGTGTGTGACATTTCCTTGAATTCATCTCACCCTTATATGTCCTACAGGGGCAACACAGTGCACATAATTTGGAAAATGGACAATTATCTCCAAATCTGAAGAAGGAAGCTCATAGTCATGTCAATCGCCTCAATACTGACCAAATAAGATTTCCATCTGGTCTCTTATGTTACTGGCTTTCAGTGTGCCAGTGCCTTCAGAAGGTGATACCGTCTAAGCACTTAGGCATCCCTGTCTTCTCTCTGGCTATACGGAGTCTTTACTTTTCCTTCACTGTATTCTGCAAGCACCAAGCAGAACACAGTTTGATGAATAACTGTAACTAGCTTTCTTTCAGAATACGAACTAAACAGTAGACATCTCCTGCCTTTGTTTTCTGCCCCAGATTGACGGGGGTATTTCATGTACATTTGCATATATCCAAAGCACACAGAAAAGATGTTCAATAACCTTTTCTGTTTCAGCTCAAAAATGGTGCTGTCATTTCCATTTCTGTTGAAAGGGACTGCTGTTTTACTTCTCTCTGAAGTGGAATGCTTTCTGAAAGCACACGAAGCAGGTCATTTTTATTGTCTAGTGAGATGCAAGCAGTGGATTTAGGGTTATTTCTCTTGGTGACACATGAAAAAAATCCACAATGTAATTAGATAACAGTCAAGATTCAATGGAGCACTGCTAGTACCTCAAAAAAAGACCAGGTATTCGAGGATAGACATGACAGATTTAAACAGTAATCATCAAAGAAAGTTGCATTTTAAAAAATAGGATGACTCAAGCTAATGGCATGTTCCAAGGTGGTCTTCCCAGATCAAGGGTGAAGGATACAGCATCAGAGAGAACTGTGGTCAATTAGGA
This sequence comes from Rhynchomys soricoides, assembly GCA_019843965.1. NCBI lineage: Eukaryota > Metazoa > Chordata > Mammalia > Rodentia > Muridae > Rhynchomys > Rhynchomys soricoides. The sequence goes on along the minus strand of JADRCH010000307.1, from coordinate 29,082 downwards.
ATAAAATTTGGTTGTGGTTGATTATCACTTTTTTATTAGTACTTCCTAATAAATCTGTAGTAGCATTTCTCTCCATACACACCAAATAGCTTCCTGGTTTCACTTATTGTTAAAATTTTCATCTCTCTCTCTCTCTCTCTCTCTCTCTCTCTCTCTCTCTCTCACACACACACACACACACACACACACACATACTCTTTCTCTGCTCTCTCTCTCTCTCTCTCACACACACACACACATATACATACACACTCTTGCACAAATATAAAATTTAAAATTACATATACTTCAACTTGACACTACATTGTTTCCTTATTTATGCATTTCAGTTACCACCATATCTACACATTCTTTTCTAAGATAATTACTTACACTGTTGACCCCCAACATGCAGCCTTTGCATACAGCCTTGAACATAGGGTTACTTCTCCAACAAGTAAGAAAGGGTTTGATTTGAATTTTCTCATTTTGGTCAAGGATTGTATCCCTCCCCCCCATTTTGACATTACCTTAATCAAAGTTTAAACAGCAGTTGAGAAATCAGAGAAGCCAGCGAGTGAGAAGACAGGAAGAGTAGAGTACTAGAACTTGGGCCACTGAGATTGTCACTCAGTCTGACCATTAGGTTTGTTTATTTTCTGAAACAGTGAAACAGTGTGGACTTCAGAAGATTGTATTTTTGTTCCAGAAGTCTGTTTTAGCTTGTACAGAAAATAGTTGTATTTTAGCTGAGAACTAGATTCTTCTTATTACCTGCAACTCCCTCAAAACTAGCTTGTTACTCTTCATAACTCTTTGCTAGCCCACTGGGTGATAAGAATATTGAAAAGGGGATTTGGCTACTGTAGTGGCTATTCCTGATTGTCAACTTGACTATATCTGGAGTGAACTACAATCCAGAATTGGGAGGCTCACCTGTGATCTAGATCTTGAGCCTGGAAGACAGTTTCAGGTGTGGTGGTACACACCTTTAACCGGAACCACACCTTCTGCTGGAGACCTACATAAGGACACTGGAAGAAGGAAGATTTGCTCTTCTTTGCCTGCATGCCTTGTGTGACTAAGTAACTGCTAGATCTTTAGGCTTTCATTCACAGCTGCTGCTCACAATTGTTGGGGAGTTGGACTACAGACTATAAGTCATTAACAAATTCCCTTACTATATAGAGACTACCCATAAGTTCTGTGACTCTAGAGAACCCTGACTAATACAGATATAAACACATAATCATGTGATACGTCTGTACGTCATGTAAAGAGTCATGCACTCATTAATTCTATAACTTACCAAATGGATAAATGAAACTAATATGATTGCTTTAAAATGGTCTGGAATAATACAGATCTAGTTGTCAAAAAATTTCTGTATTAATGTAATTATCTACTTTTTATGAAATTAAGTATTAAACTAACATAGACTTTACCCTAATATCTCTATTAGGGTGGCAGATATTAGAGGCTATAAAAATATAGTTTGGGTAAGAAAACTTCAAAATTGTGAAAAAAAATGACTTGAATCATCCTTGTATGATTATAAAGGGTGACATATAAAATTATAGTGCTCAGTAAAGAATATTTGATTATGCAGCCTTATTTGATTATAAAAAGAGATTAAAATATTTATTTTCAAATAATTTATCCTTAACTTGTTTTCAGTTATTAAAAAAACTTTATCCAATTTCCTGACACCAATCTCTCCAATCATTTCTTTTATAAACAAATGTGAAGGGTTTATAATTAACTGCACGTTTTTGATCTTGGGCAATTATTATGTCTCGGTTATCCTCAGACTCTGATAGTCATCCAGTGACCTCCAACTTATTAAAAGCAATACATTTATATCCATTGTGACTGATGTGGCCTTGTAAATTATATAAAACTCAGGAGACTTGTGAGAGTAAAAATATTTGATGAAAATTTCATTTTATTGTGTTAACAGACCCAAATAATATGTCAGTTAATGGTATTTCAAATATTAAGTACCATGAAGATGGCTCAGCAGTTAAAAGTCCCTATGCAAACATGAAGATCTGAGTTTAAAGTTCCAAGACCTATCTAACATTCCAGGTAACCTTCCACTTATAACCTCAGCACTGTGTGGGGCAGAGATGGTGTGGATTGAGGACTGACTAGGGAGAGTCATTGCTCACCCACAGCATAGCTGTTTTCAGTTACAGACTGTCTTAAAGGAGAAAGGCAGAGAGTGATAAAGAAGGACACTGGATGCCCTCTTCTGGCTTTCATACATTTGTGGTTGTACCTGCTGTACATGACACCTACACAGCACACAGACTCATACATGAGAGAAAGCATAATAAAAATTAAAATGCTATTCTATTGTATGAGCAAATACAGATATGTTCCACCTCAAAGTGAAGTGATTAGCACCTTGGTTTTAGACAAGTCAGGCTCCAGGAAAAAAAACCTTGCTCCTGACTTAAAAAATGACTTTTGGCTCATGGCCTGAGGGTTCCTGTATACAAGAAAAAAAGCAAATGAACTGAAACAATGGAAACTGCACAGACAAGTATCTGTAAGCAGATACTGGAGATAGTACCTTGTTTCTGAATACATGCAGTGAATATTAACTTATATCCATCTATGCAAATGCCTGTCCTCACTCATTTCTATGGGTTACTGTTTGGTGGATCTTTAAGATACAGAAATAAATTTGAATACTGATATTCTGTTAAACATAAAATGCTGGGGAATGATAAATTATACAGCAGATGTCATGTGAAATTTTTCCAGGTAAACTGAGGTAAGTGTGAGCAGCTTTATAAGCAATCTGGGCTTCCAGAACATAGTTTTAGGTTAGATGTTATTGATTTGAGGAATTCAATTTTCATACTTTGCATTTTTGCAGTCAACCCCTATAAATAACCAGTCAACCCCTAGAAAGTCATTATAGTAGACCTGGTATCTTTTTATGCACATCCACAACTGCAGCTTCATTAAACCTGTGAGTTTTAACAAGATATGCTGAGGCAGATTAAAATCATTAAAATGCAAAATTATTAAAAGCAGTGTCAGAAATACCATCAAAAAGATTAATACAGATAATTTCGTATTAAGAAAGAATGCATTGATTCTTGGGTGCCTCCCTTATCCCAGTCTCTGTCATGTCTTGAAGATGCCCTGTCTTAGTCAGGGTTTCTATTCTTGCACAAAACATCATGACCAAGAAGCAAGCTGGGAAGGAAAGGGTTTATTCAGCTTACACTTCCACATTGCTATTTATCACTAAAGGAAGTCAGGACTGGAACTCAAGCAGGTCAGGAAGCAGGAGCTGATGCAGAGGCCATGGAGGGATGTTTTCTACTGGCTTGCTTCTCCTGGCTTGCTCAGCTTGCTCTCTTACAGAACCCAAGACTACCAGCCCAGGGATGGTACCACCCACAAGGGGCCCTCCCACCCTTGATTGCTAATTGAGAAAACACCTTACAGCTGGATCTCATGGAGGCATTTTCTCAACTGAAACTCCTTTCTCTGTGATAACTCCAGCTTGTGTCAAGTTGGCACACAAAACCAGCCAGTATGTGCCCCATAGCTCCCCATCCCGGTCAGTTGCTGATTTCCATCCATTCTCATGGCCGGATGGCCATCTTTCCTGTCCTTCCCACACCTGATCCTGAACCTCCTTCATTCCCCTCCTTAGCCCCTCTCCTATTCAGTTCTCTCCTTCCATCTACTCCCTATGACTATGTTATCCCCCCTTCTAAATGTGATCCAAGCATCCTTGTGTGTGCCTTCCTTCTTGTTTAGCTTCTTTGGGTCTGTGGAGTGTAGCATGAGCATCCTGTATTTTATGGCTAAGATGCACTGGTAATTGAGTATGTATCTTGTATGTCCTTTTAGGACTGGGTTATCTCACTCACGATGATAATTTCAAGTTCTGTCCATTTGCATGCAAAACTCATGATGTCTTTGTTTTTAATGGCTGGATAATATTCCACTGTGTAGATGTACCATATTTTCTTTATCCATTCTTCAGTTGAGGGACATCTAAGTTGTTTCCAGTTTCTGGTTATTATGAGTAAAGCTGCTATAAACATAGTTAAGCAAGTGTCTTTGGGAGATGTTGGAGCATCTTTTGGGTTTATGCTCAGGAGTGGTATAGCTGGGTTTTGAGGTAGAACTATTCCCAGAACTATTTGAGAAATCATCAAATTGATTTTCAAAGTGGTTGTAAGAGTTTGCCCTCCCACCAGCTCCTCATCCTGACAGCATGTGTCATCACTTGAGCATTGGGAATATGGAACCTGTAGCCAGGCAGGAACCCTAGTGGAACCAAAGGGACACCAACCCACCCAAAAATCTTTCCACCCCAAATTTATCCTGTCTACAAGATATGCAGGGATGGGGGGATGGAGCAGAGACTCAAACAATGGTCAACCAATAACCAGCCCAACTTGAGACCCATTCAATGGGCAAGCACCAATCCTTGACACTACTAACGTATATATAACTGTCTGTTATATTTGCAGACAGGAGTCTAGCATGACTATCCTTTGAGAGGCTCCACCCAGCACCTAACTCAAATGGATGCAGACAACCACAGCCAAACATTGGCTGGAGCTTAGGGACCCTTATGGAATAGTAGGGAGAATTATTGGCACCGAAGGGGATGAGAACTCCATAGGATGACCAACAGAGTCAACTAATCCAGACTCTTGGGTCTCTCAGAGACTGAAGCATCAACCAAAGAGCATACAAGGCGCACGCCTTTAATCCCAGCACTTGGGAGGCAGAGGCAGGTGGATTTCTGAGTTCGAGGCCAACCTGGTCTACAGAGTGAGTTGTTCCAGGACAGCCAGGGATACACAGAGAAACCCTGTCTCAAAAAACCAAAAAAAAAAAAACCCAAAAAAAAACAAAAACCAAAAAACAAAAAACAAACAAACAAACAAACAAAAAAAACCAACAAGGGTTGGACCTAGGCCTCTTCGCACATATGTAGCAGATGTGCAGCTTGGTTTTCATGTGGGTCCCGAACAACTGGAGCAGGGCTATCCCAAAGCTGTTGCCTGTCCATGGGATATGTTCTTGCCTAGCCTCAGTGAGAGAGGAAGAGCCTAGTCCTCCAGAATTGATGTGTCAGCATGGGGAGATACCCAGTGAGGTCCCCAACCTCTCAGAGGAGATCGAGAGGGGGTAGAAGGGAAGGTTTTTGGGAGAGGATGACAGGGGACAGTGAGAAAGAATGTATTTCTTGTGAACCCTACAACTGTAGATAGCATTATGTTTGTAGCATTTATAATTAGATAAGGCAGCTCAGTTGCAGTGGGTTCAAGTCCACAAAGAAAATACTAGGTTGGAATTATAAATTGGATACTGTTTAAATTGTTATCATTTTTAAAAAATACTATGTGATTGTTTCTAAAATATTTGTAAGCCAAATGAAAGAAGCCCATGTCAGCTAATTCTGTGCTGGTTCCAGTTTTGTGCTAGACCAGGTTATAAATGATCAAGACCAAGAAAGGATAAAGAGAAGCCGGTGCCACGTAGAGACTCTAGGCAGTATTTTCATTCCACACACCAGAGCGAAAACAAAGCCAAAAGCCCATGTTACATTCCCCAGCTATGCTGAAAGCTATTCCCCCAAGAAACATGAAAAACAGAGCTTTCCCAGTTGTCCATTTCGACAGATCCCTCCAATAATAATAGCAAGTAATTTGCATGTAATCTAACCTGCCTTTAATTAAATTGTTACCCCATTTACTCTCTTAAAAGCCAACTTCTTTCTCTAAACAGATGGGACATAATTCCTAGCTCCAAGAGACTGCACTTCCGCTGAGCCAACTGTATTTTCCCTCATCTTCTAGATGCTAAAATTTCTAGGAGTTTCGTGGAGAAGAATTGCTATTATTGAGTCACTAAATAATTTTTCCCTCCCCTAAAAACCTGTCCTTAGTTTAGCAAATAGGATATATATAGTAACTGAAATGTCCCTTGGAAGTACAGAAGTAATATGTAATTTGTCACTTGGGAGATTTCTTTTTAAAATAAATTTCAGAATAGCCAGGAGCAGGCTGTTATGTCTCTGTTCCTTGACTGTCCCCTTCCCCTATGGGGAGGAAACATAAACCCTCAATTACTGCTTTATTTACCAATTGACAATTGCATTGATTCAAGTGTCTCTGGCAGGATAATGAAAACCAATATCCATTATCCACTCCTTCCTTCCCAGCTCATGCTTCCCACATTAGTCACAGTAGGTTGAGATGGAGCAAGCTCCTCTGTCTCAAGAGGGCCTGTGCTCAACTAGAGAAGGGGGGAACAGACTGACAGAATGGAAATGGCCCTGCTAGAACCAGTATTGGCAGCATGGGGCATGTCATTGTGTGGGCTTTCATAAGAAAAGGCTATGGCTTCTTTATCACACAGCAAGAATTTTCCAACTTCCTTGTCAGGAGTAAAGTGCAAGAGAGCACAGCTGCCCATTTTGTCAATCCTCTGCACATTTTAGACAACTCAGTGGGAACATTCATTTCATTTTTTTTTTTTTTGAATCAAAAAAAAAATTTCAGAGAGCATGTGGTTGTTTTTGTGTTTTAATGTTTGTTTCGTTTTGTTTTCTGGTTACTTAGATTAAAATCTTTTCAGGGTCAGATAAGAAGAAAACATGGAGATAACAAGAAAGCTAGGGAGTAGGGACTTAAGCCATGTACACCCATTGTTGTTAATGCAGTGAATTTTATATGTAACCCAAAGATCTTGTAATCCAGAGATTAACTAAATTAAAAGTGATTACATTATCGACTTGGATTTTTAAGAAAATGCTGCTACTGCTAGTGCTGTTAGGTGTTTATTAAACCCATGACATCATAAATGCTAAGTATACACTGTACTAATACACTGTTTCTTTTGGTATTTCTGGGAGCATGGAAGCACTGCATAGCTCTACTTAGAAGTTGGGTGTGAACATGTATTTGATTTGACCAAGCACATGTCAGCTGAAGGGGCCTATGGTGTGTTTGTCCAAACACTTTTAGAGCCTGGGTATGATATGTCACTTGCTCTTTCCTTTTGTACTAGAATTCACAGTATACTAGTGAGGCTGTACCATGATTGAGGGTCGGATAGGAGTGACACAGGGCAAGCCCCCTGCCAACCTGAGATGAAACTGTAGGTAGACTGAGAAATATATATTTTTAAAAACTACGAGAGTCATCTAACAAAAGCACATTTCAAATAGAATCTCTATAACCCTTGATTTTCCCAACATCTTTGCTTCAACCCGAGAGACACCAGATGCGCCACTGAGTAATTGCGGATGACAAGCATAAGGATGTGTCAACACCAGCCACACTTTCTTCTCGTCATTGTAAGCTACCAGTCACGTAATTCAGGCATTAGATGGGTGAATGAAAGCTCTGCATTTAACTTTCTTAGAACCACACATCTTTATATTAAATGTCCAAATTAGTTAGTACTTAAATGAGAAATCTATTCTCAGGCTTTGAAGTTCTAAGGGAAGAGAGAAGAAAGCATATAATGAAAAATGTCACTTGTGCCCTTGATCGTATCTACCCTGGTCTGAGTTCACAATTCCTAAGCTCTATGTAGATGTATGCACAGAAAATCTAAATACTAGCCAAGTGTGGTGGTGAAGGCTTTTAATCTCAGTGCTCAAGAGTCTGGGCAGAGAGATAGTGAAATAGATACTAGCCTGCTAGGCTACACGGTGAGGTCTTGTCTCCAAAACCCAAAAACAACCAAGCCCTTCCCTCCCCCCAAAAAGAGCCATAGGACAACATAAAACCCAAATGCACATCTTGGTAAAACAACATTAAAAAAGGTCAAACTTTGTTTAAGTGTTCTCTGAAAACAAGGCTATTCATAAACAGGTGTTAATAATCTAAGTCATTGGGGTTTGTTGGGTAAAGGGGAAAACTAATCAATAAAATTCAGCTACAAGGTTATGAGCTATAAAATAAATGAACTTTCAGTTCTCTACAAGCTCATTAGAAAGTGTACTTGCAAGCACACAGAGTTTGTTCAGTGGCAAGAAAAGAATGAGATGAAGCTGGTGATTTGTGGAGGATGACTCTGTGGAACTGGGGATCATTCACATTGCAGACAGTAGATATATCTAAGTATTGAATTTGAGGGAACAGGCAGTGGCAAGGAGGGCATTATGCTGAACTGGCTGGAAAGAGAACAAGCATTCTAATGAAACCTAAGACAAGCAAAGTCACTAAGCAACAGCAGACATAGCAGGACCAAGTAGACAAGAGTCACTGTAGGGGAGGCAAATGTCACTCTGACTAGTTTAGACTTTACACTTAGGGAGCGGTATGGAAGGAAGCAATCAGACTGGTCACAGGAGATCCTGCTCCTTAGCATTCTGAGCCCTCTGTTGTTCACTTCCCAAGTAGTCAATCTGATCAGCATATCAGTCTCTAAAGCAGGTCTTATTGTTTACACTTCTCCAGATATCAGAGTTAAGGTGCCCACTATCACAGCACATAGCTTCAATGGAAGGACCACAAGCTCTCTCTCCTTCCCTTCTTCGAGGCCGTGACAGATGGAGGATGCTAACTGGCCAGAATAGAGCAGCAAGGGGACTTTGATCTGATCCAGGCTTTAGGATTCTTTGTAACTCCAGAAAACAAAGGGAGGAAACATAAATCAGAAATAAAATAATATTCTTTTGTTGTTGTTTTTGCAAGTTTATCTCTCTCTAGAGATTATTTTTTTACAAACCAACTGGGCTTGGGGTTTTATACAACTATTGTACTAGAACACTAGGACTATTTTCTTAGAGCACTGAAAAGAACAAAGTATTTCCAGTGAGTATTGAAGTGCAGTAGTTTGGGAACCACTAAGAACCATTAAGTAATTACCAATTCCCCAATCAGAAAACTCTAAATATTTCCTTATCAATGAGAACTCTATCGTTCTCAAGTGTTCCACAGTGGGTGCACTTCAGAGAAAGAAACTCTAGTTAAACAAATGAGTCATGTGCCAAAAAATACAGATTTGATACCTCAAAATAAAATATGTATATAGGCATCTTCACAAAAAATGGTTTCCGAGTATAAGCCTGTCTGTCTGCCTCATCAACTGAAAGATGTTAAAGAATTAATTTTGGGGAAATGGTGTGTCTCTTACAATGCCACATTTATCAGGAACAGTGACAGTGTCGACAGGAGAGAGTTCCATGTCAGAGTGGTTCCTATCAATTATCTTCTCCCTGGGATGTCTCAGAAATATGTATTTTAATAGTATTTTAATAGCTATTCTATCTTTAGAACCAATGTACAGAATGTTATTCATTTTAGTTTTAACTTCATGCACTGGCATATTTAAAAATAAATATGATTTATTTGTGATTAAGAATGTGACATGAAAATGGCAAATAACCTTAGCAATAAAAAGGTATATAAGAGATCAATTTGAAGGAAACCTATTGACCATAAGTTTTAGCTGATCTTTTGTGTTTTGAAATTGTGGTTCTAAGAAGCATCAATCTTAGAGCAATACGACATGGGAATAATATAAGCAATGATAATTTATATCTAATAAAATCTATGTGTAACACACTTATTTCATAAATATATACATTGATAAAATATTTTAATAAAGTAACATTTATATTTAAATGGATATAATTATCGTAAATATCTTTTAACAATCATGATAACCCACTGTATATGACTTCTTGTAATCTGATTATAAATGCACATTAAGATTCCAGAAATAATACTAACAAGCCACAGGCAGTAACCGAGGAGGATTTGACAATTTCCCTATCCAACTGGTCACCCCAGAGGGATCACAGCCCCTGGTCAGAAGCTTACAGTGTCTTGTGCATCAAATAGATATAGGCTTCTGTTCAGGGGCCTCAGGACATGGGACTTGTTCAAGAACCTTCCAGAGACACTACAATAGAGGTAGCCTAGGTATAATCTGCTGCCTTGGGTCATCGCTTCTAGACCAGGGGATATATCTGTATTTCATTTCAATCAGCACACACTGAGTTTGCTTGCCTAGTGCATGCTCTTGGGTGCTCTGCTGTGTTGTGTATGTAGCACAGTTTCCATGCCTGGCTGACACCTGAGGCAGGAGGGAATATCTAAGGACATAAATGAAGAAATGAACTTGGGAGTGTAAAGCTGCTAAGGGAGAGGTTTTCTCTCACACACAAGACTTCAAGGCAATTTGAATCTAAATTACAACCAAAATTCCCTATCTACTATGGGCAGAGTACACACACATGTATAGTCTTTACGCATGACATCTTGGCTGCTTCTTCACTGAATATCTGATACAAATATACACCATTGAATTTGCATATGTTTCTGGCTTCTTGCTGACAAAATAAGCACATAGTTGTGTAAGAGCCCCTCATGTGCACTTCTGCATAATGCTGTTTTATTAGTGCTCAGCAATACAGGTATATACGTTGAAAAGTATTTCATTGTAAGAAATAAAAGAGAACAAGTAGTAAACGTGGAAAAAAAAAACAATTCTTGAAATTTTCAGGAAATATTTTTCACTCTTACTTTCAATGTTTCCTACATATACGAGCTTTGTAGTTCTTGCCCAATGAAGAGCCCATAACAAAATAGTTATTTTCCAAAAGGAAAAGTGTAAAGCAGTTCAAAATGAGATAGTATGCATCGTGAATGCATGCAGGTAGCCTCTGCAAGCTTCCTCACGCCACTCCGTTTACAGGGCACATTTTATTCATCTGTAGCTTTTTCAACCATGGCAAGTGATCCAGGGAGTGGTTTGATACACAGTAGGATGAAGGAAAGGCTAGAATGTTGGCTTTTCCAATGACCCTGCTTCACTGGAACCCTGGCCCTGCAGCAATGTAAAAGCCTGAGCTAATGTCCCAGAAGGTGAGCTAGGCTGAAAGAGAAGCTTACCCAGTCAGTAGAGTTCCTGCTTAGCCAGCATCCAGCAGATGTGAAAGATGACAACTTAACTTGACTACCCATCAGCCAAATGGCTCCCTAATGCAGAACCCAGATTGCAACAGGCTGAATGAGAACCTACACTGAACTTTGTCTTGGGTCACGAAATATTGGACTAGTTTGTTGCTTAGCAAAGCTAGCACACCCTCCCAATTATGCATGGGTGAGTCACCACTATATGCCACGTGTCCCTGATTAATGGCCAGAAACTTTTATATATTCTCATTTCTTGTTCGATTTCTTGGAAGTGGAGTCTCTCTGAGGAGAAAGACCTTTGACAGCTTTATCTTTCTATTCCAATGTTCAACGAATATTTGAAGGTCAATAAATCAATCTAATTTTTTATATTCCATTCTGAAGTTAAATAAAAAGCAAATGCAAATCTCAACAATTGGCTGTTTAGTTGATGACTGGAACTGATTGCTTTGTTAGCTTTATTGGTGTCCTAAAAGATAAACAGTGAGTGACCAAGAAGCCAAAAGACAGTTGCAAAGTCATTATCATGTACTAAAAGATGTGAGAAACTTGGGTACTTGTGAAAAAAAAGATTATCTACTAGGTTAGCAAATTAATGCAGTGATTAAGAATAAACACCCTTTAATAAGCAAGGTTAAATTTCTGTTGCTAATGAGCTTCTCACATGGCTATTCATTAGGTGATCTGAAAATATAACAAGTTCAGATATTTTTCTATATTTGGCTTATTTATTCAAAACATATTTTGAACCTTTACCAACAATTCATAAACTTACTGGGTATTTGTTTTGTTTTCTGTCGTCCACATGGATGATCCCAGCAAACATTGCTTACTCAAAATGTGCTTTGATCTGCATAAAATAATCTAAAGCTTCGGTCCAGCAGCCGTATCCAATTTATTTTATGGTCAAATGCATGGGTAAGTCGTCTATAATTAATTGGCTTGTAACTGATGTCAACAGTCTTCACAAACTCAAAAGTATTTATCTTGTTTTGCACAAAATGACAAAAGTGAGATGGCTAAATTGGATAGCAATTTTCTCCTCAAAACATATTTAATAATTGCTGGCAGAATTGTAACCAAAGCATTATCTTCTGAATTACTTTCCAAAATTAATTTTAGACAGACTGTATTTACTGAACTTCTCATATATCATTTTATAGCTCAGTAACAAATATCAGATGGATATTTCAAATGCTCAACAATGCATTTAACGATTTTTTTAAGTTTTAAACATTTTGCTATTGGTGTATATTGGCTGCAGTTAAATCACAAATAAAATGCAAATTTATTTTTTACTTTAAGTTTTAATGTGTTTCTCTTCATAAAATTCATGAGCCTAGGCAAAAATGTTGTAGATATTTTCCTTTCATTCCTAAGCAATTAAATTCATTAGCATGTTTATGATACAGTTACATTTTTAGCTTCTTTAGCCATATATATACCATACACATGGCATTTGCTGTTATACGGGAGCTATTTAAAACTGTATGCCAGCTTCTAATATCATCAGTCAGTACTTCAGACTCAGTATACAGACACAAGATAAACTAGCTTTTATTTATTTGAGTCCCTATCTTTCTAGGTCAGTATTCCACATGCAAAATGAGCATACTGCCTCCTGCCTAACCTTCAACAATATTATAAAAGCAAACATAACATTTCCCATGTATATATAGGTAAGACACTAGATACATAACTGGACAAAAGATTAGAGTGTGTGCGCGTGCATGTGTGTGTATGTGTGTACAGATTAACTTGTTATTGTACATATTGTATACTGTGTACTATCACAGTCTCTCCCTGGCCTTATTTCTAATTATGCCAATAGAAGGTGATGATTAAGACTGTCCTGAGGGATGGGAATGTAGCTCTGTGGTAGAATGTACGCTAAGCATGTTTGAAGTTCTGAGTTCTGTCTCCAGCACAAGAAAAGCAAATAAGCAAGCAGGAAAACAAACACACAGGAGCAAGAAAATGTCTTTAGCAAACCTCCTGCCAAAAAATATCTGCAAAAGAAATCTGCTTCCATAGTGGCCTGTTGACTATTACTAGTTTGCCTGGAAGGTTGTATCTTCCTAAGAATTCCAGGCGTAGGAGATAGGAATATCGCTCACTGTTGTCAATTCAAGGAAAAGATAGAAATGGATCACCCCACATTTCTAGAGGATCAGTTGTCCTTGAATGCTTTAGATCTGGGATATACTTTTGCCATCCTCTGAATAACAAGTCTCTCATTTAGCTTTCTCCAAGTCTGAGCATGTATTGTGTGAAGCAATAATGCCAAGCACTGGAATTAAAGACAGAAACATGGCATAGCCACCCTCTGTTATTGATTGTATCCTTTAAGGCCAGATAAGAAAGGGAAGAAAGCCTAACAAACTGATAGATGCTATCTTTGTGTGATAAGAGTTCTGAACAAAGCAAGCCTGGTTAATGTGGGAGAAGGATCTATAGAAGTTGGAATAGAGTGGTCACAAACGCTGTGTGTGGAGGTGACTCTTTCACTGAGCTAGGAAGATGTGGAAACATAAGGCAGAGACTAGGAAATGCAGAAGACATTCAAGCAGGAAGCAGGTTGAGAAAGGAGACCTTGAGCAGGAGGAAGGTTGGGTAAGAGGCCTTGAAGTAGAAAGTCTAAGTACGGAGGCCAGCACAGGCCATGGAATTTGGTAATAAGGGCAGACCCAGAGTTAATGAACACCAGTCCTTTCCCAAAACATAAGTCAGCATATGAAGATTATGAGATGTCCTCAAACACCCAAGGTAGAGCTTCCACACTAGAAGGACAGACAGAAGAAATGGAGGAAGGACAGCCTCAGGGAATTAATTAACTCCAATCTCACCCTTTTTTACTACATGTTTTTACCACTAACTTAGTCAATATCACTGTGTTAGTGCTATAGTGCTAGCATTGCTCAACTGTTTCTTAGAAACTTAGCACTACCTTTGTGTCTCTCAAATCGGCTAAAACCATGGACCCTTGGGCACCCGTCCAGATGTTCATCAGGTAACCATTTGACATCAGAGGGCCCCCCAAACCTCCCTCAGAGAAGACCAGAGATGCCATTCTCTAACTGAATGTCCTATGAAACGCCATGGTTGACTATGTACAGCAGACTACTGAGTGCATCCTTTCTCCACTACTAGTTACCCCTTACTCCATGCCGAAATCCACCTCGTTTGCTTATCCCATAACTGTGACATAATTCAATCCATACAGAGGTACACTTGACATGTGGTGAACCTAATAAATTTTCTTTCCAGTGAGGACTGGCACACAGCAGAAAAGGAAAACAAAAAGGCCTCATTTGGTTAACAGGAAGGGATGGGTGAATAGGTGAGCACAAGTATGTTGGAAAAGAACTAGGAAACTTTTTGAGTCACACAAAGAAAGAAAGAAAGAAAGAAAGAAAGAAAGAAAGAAAGAAAGAAAGAAAGAAA
>JADRCH010000307.1:0-14724 GCA_019843965.1 Rhynchomys soricoides | reverse complement strand
AAAGAAAGAAAGAAAGAAAGAAAGAAAGAAAGAAAGAAAGAAAGAAAAGAAAAGAAAAGAAAAGAAAAGAAAAGAAAAGAAAAGAAAAGAAAAGAAATAGAAATCTAAGAGAGAAATTTGACAAGGGGACACTCTTGAAGGACTGCCTGGAATCATAGGCTGTGAAAGGCCCATATTCATATTCTCTCTCTCTCTGTGTGTCTTTCTCTGTGTCTCTCTCTGTGTCTCTCTCTGTCTCTCTCTCTCTCTGTCTCTCTGTTTCTGTCTCTCTGTCTCTCTCTCTGTCTCTCTCTGTCTCTCTCTCTCTCCTTAGTTCCTTGACCTTCTCATTTATTCTGGCATCTGGCTTCTACTTTCTGTATTTGGAGCAGGCTCACTTCTACAATAAAAAGCAGCCACAAATACTTAAACAATCCATGGCCAAATCTTGGTTATTTCCTCCTGCTGCAATATGAACTTTTGTCCTCTTGACAAGAATGGCATTACTGCTGCACTGACACCACGAAAAGCAATTTAAGAACTGGAGAAAATTAACAGAAGTCAAACAAATGTTTCCCATTGTTCATGTAATTTTATTATTAAAACTATATATTATTACAACTAATAAGATCAATTATGTCTCAGTATAATACAATAGTATGTTGGCATTACAAATAGTAACTTTTTCTTTACAGAAATTAAGGCAGCAAATTTTCACACTCACAACTAAATCAATATGAGAAAAATCTACCTCAGTTTAGATTTAATCATATCATACACTCTAAGACAGATATTTTTGGGTCCTGGCTTCTGTTTGCATTCTCATGTGGGCCAAGGGAAAGTCATCATTTCCTTTTACTTCTTCAATCTGAAACTATAACCCGCCACATTACTCTTCATCCTGAGTGTAGGAGAAAGTCAAATCAACAAAAACAAGCATTTCCTGCTTAAATTGTTTAGCTTTATATCATGTTACTTTTTTTTTCATAGAAACTACCAGATTCTGAAACACAATTGTGTCAAACATTTCCATAAAGCATTCTTTCATGCAAACTTACAAAAGACCTATTTGAACAGTTTATTGCAAGAATTCCATGGAAGATGTAGCTGCCAGTGCAAATTGTATAAAAGGCATGACTCACACAGCCAAACAAGCTCTGTGCACATCAGAACTACTTCAAAAGCCTAAAGGCTGGAAAGCTAGGAGAGTCAACAGAAAGGAAATGAACTTGCTTGCTTTTTCATTATCAAGCCGAGAAGAACTGGCTAAGAAAAAAAATGATTGACAAAAGGAATCATTCACTGAAAATGAGCAGGTTTGTTACTGAAAAGAGGAAGCCAACACACACAAAACAATTCCAGACAGCTATCTCACCCAATCACATTGTGAGTGAAAAATGTGTACTTAGTCGACGTCAACATAATAATTTCAATTTCCAGTCAAAAGGGAGCAAAGGGAATCTTCTAGAATATCTCCCCTCATCTTCAAAACACAACTAAAAAAAACAAAACCATTGAAAACACTTTATTATGTTTTATTTGTGAGTATGTGTATGTAGGGTCTTGTACATGCCATGGAGCATGCATGTCTCATAGTCAGAGAACACTTTACAGAAATTGTTTCTGTCTACCATGTTGGGCCTTTGTCCTTAGTCTTGGTGGCAAGCATTTTCACCTTCTAGGTCATTCCACTAGCCTAAAACCACTGCTTTTATAGCACAGAATATAAGTCAACACAGGACAGTGACCCACTGGTGAAGTTATATCAACAGAAGTACTTGATGGGAACCAACTTATTCTCTTGGGACAACAAGCAGTCCCTGATTCAAGGATAGCCATGAAATATGTCCTAGGGTGTCCTTGTGTTAAGGAGGTGCTTTTGTCATCCCAGGACACTGAGACTGGGTAAGTTCACAAGAAAGATTACTGGAGAAGACAGTTTCTGAGAGAAATGATCTTCAAACATGGGCACAGAGCACTTCTACCAATGCTGATCAGCCCACATATGTGAGTGAACAAGTTAAGCTGAGAAGGCCACATGTCAGAACAAGTCATCTTCTTCAACTAGCCAAGTCTCATGGGAAGTCCCTGTAAGTGGAGTAAAGATACAAATATTTGAGAAATAATACTGAAAACGTTTCTAATTTGATGTGAAGCATAGATCCTTAGATTTGAAGAGTTTGGAGAACAGCAATTACAAGAACTATGAAGAAACCTAAGCTAAGGGATAACACTAACAAATCACTCAAAACATATGATAGAAAACCCCAAAGAATTCGAAGTAGGATGAACCACCAAAAAAATGGAAAGATTAAAAATGAACAAATTTCTTTAAAGAACATGAACCCCCTCACCAAAAGCAACTTAGGAAGAATTGATAAACCTGAAGAGCTCTGTAGCTACTAAAGAATGTACATTGGTAGATAAAAAACAAAAACAAAAACAATAAACCCAAAATGTTCTATCTCAGACTGCCTCATGGTGAACGTAGCGCAACATTCAAGGAAGAAACAATACTAAGCCATTTCTCTGATGAACTTAACAACAGGAACAACATCCACCTCACTTTGTGCATCAATAAAACTCAAACCACACCAAACGACAAGGGGAAAAGCTCTAAAGGGTTCAACACAGACTTGAACGCAACACAGAATTGAAAAACAACGAGCAACCCAAATCTAATAACACATGCCAACAATAACACAGAGTAACCAGAAGAGGACTTAGGACCAGACACATAAAGGTTACTGTATCATTTAAATATTAATGAACAAAATTCACAGTAACAAACAAAATGCAAAATATATGATCATGTCAGTGGATACAGAAAAGTATATGCAATAAAAATCTAGCCTAGTTATGTAATAAAAGAAAAATAGAATATCCTCAAATAGCTATGACATATATGGCTATTAATGCTGTTTTACATATATGTAATATTTTATATATCATTCTATATTATTTTATCTTATATTTATTATATAATGATAAAAGACTAAATAACTGTGAATCAGCCAAATGTGTTAGATCTATCAATACTGCTGAGAACAGCACCAGGCTATCCATGCAGATTCAAGGGAGAATAGCATGATGATCTTGTAGAAACACAACTCCATCTGAAAAAAGCCATCATATCTAATAAGTGGGTTTAGAAGAAAAGTCCCATCCAAGAACAATGTACAAAAATCAACATTTTTCTGTACAGTGACAACAATAATTTGGAATAGAAATTAAATATAGAATGATATAGAAGATGTACTATTTAGGGATAGATTTGAGTCTGTAAGAGTTTTACACTGTAACCTACAAAAACAATCCTGAAAGAAATGTCAAAGCTGTGGCTGGCATTGAGTAAGTGGTAGGGCATTTGCCTAACATGCAGGAGGTCTCAGTTTGTTCTCCAGCACCTGAAGAAACAGACCAAGACAAGAGAGGAGGAAAGGAAAGAGGAGGAAGTAGGGAAGAAGAAAGATGGGGAGAAAGGGGGGAAGTGGGAGTTGGGAAAAAAGGGGAGAGTGTAGAGAAGGAGGAGGAATGCAGAGGTAAGAGAAAGAGCCAAATAAACAGGTATATTATGTTGAGGTTTTAGATGACCCAATATTTTAAAGAATTATTCCTCAAAATTCATCCCTATACTTAATGCAATCACAATCACAATTATTTTGGTAGAAGTTGATGACTGATTTGAAAAGTTTTATGTAAATGGAAGAATCTAAATTCTAACTAACTCTGAAATAGGAAATAAATGTGCAAGACCTAAATTATCTGATTTTAATGATCTGTATGAAATCATGATAATTAATGTAGTGCAGCACTGGCAGAAAGACACACAAACGAATGGAACAGAAAAATGAAAGGTCAGAAGGTGCCACAGTTTGAGACTACTGATTTTCAACTCAGGGCCACGGACAAGTAAGTAACACAAACTAGTTTTGAAAAGGGCCCAGCAAGGCTTGGATAACTATATTTTAAGAAGAACTTCCAAGTGCTGCACAACACCTCACACCACACAGAAACAGTAATAGACCCTGGCACTTAGGTCAAACTAAACCACAAATAATTTTTAAAAGAAAGATAAGATCTTTGAGCTAGGTAAAAATAAGAAATTGATAACTAGACTCTTTGAGAGACAATGTCATAAGAATGAGAAAACCCAGTATGGCCTTAGAATAAACTCGTCCAGAACATATGCAGAACATACATCTCAAAAGTGACTCAGCACTGACTCATATACAAGCATCAGGAATGATTCATACCTGACTTCATATACGAGCAAAGAGAATAAGAAAGTGGCAGAGATGAAGCTGCCCTAAACACTTGGTTTCTATCTTTCAGACTATTCTTAACAATGGACCTCAAAAGTGTGGGAATTTCTTCAGGAGACTCATGCTGAAAGACGAAGGCAGCACCAGGCAGAGGGCTAGTTTGTCTTCTTGGAAGAGATTTGACAATGCTAGCATTTTGGTTTCGGTGTCAGTTCAGAGAAGGATGGGTAAACACTGGGTAGGACCAGAGCTTGACCTTTTCGGCTTAGATATTCATGTCCCTGGTCCTCTACTTAAAGTATGATCTCATTTCAGGACTCCATCTTGGGGTGTTTCTCTGGATATCTTTATTCTTCTTCTCAATGTGGCCATATTGAATAAATCTCTCTTTTCTGCTCTCCACTCTTAATTTGGTTCCTTTAATGGGCTTATTGAGGGTGAATTGCCTGGCCTGACTTGGAGCACAGACTGTATACACCAAGTTCACCAACATGAACTGCCATGCCAAAATTGGAGGAAGATTTGGACCAACATTTTACTAAAGAGAAATTTGTTTCACAAATAAGAACTAGAAAAGATGCTTAACATAATGAGTCATTAAAGGTATATAAGTAAATAGAATACTGGAATGCCACTCCCTATCCATCAGTATGGGAAGATCTTAGCAACTAAAGCATTGGTAAGGATGCTAAGTCTTGTTGGTACTGATGTACAAGGAATAAAAGCAATATACATATATACCAAAACTTCTATACACTTGTTCATAGTAGGACTTAAAGGAATAACTCATAAACAGGAAGCTGATATGTTCTCACCTGAAAACTAATCCTGTGGTGATCAACCTCCTAATAAAGTAGCTTCCTTCTTTTTTCTATATACTGACAATTGAGCTCAGAGTCTCATACATGCTAGAGAACACTCTACCACTCAGCTCCATCTTCAATCCACCACATGCTCAAGTCTTACTTACACAACCCCTGATGTGCGAAGCTTTGCTCTTCACTTTAGACTCTGACTGGAAAAGACCTACTCTGCTTGTTGTGGGCTGTGGTAGACATTGATTACATTTCAGCTGCCATGCTTCACTGTTCACATTTAAACCTTACAACAATGACATGGAAGGGTCTTTGGAGAGGAGGAGCTAAGGATGGAAGTGTAGGGCAGGAAGGGCAGCAGATATTTTCACAAGAGTAAAATAGGCCATAGTAATAGAATCTTCTCTTGAAAGGTACAAGACCTTTTAATATTACGTTTTACATAGATGATTTCCTGCATTTGTCTCCCCCTCCCCCCAATGTAGGGTGATTTCAAAGATGCTATCAGACTCCAAAGATGAAACACTTCATCAAACATCCCAATGTGGCCATATTGAATAAATCTCTCTTTTCTGCTCTCCACTCTTAATTTGGTTCCTTTAATGGGCTTATTGAGGGTGAATTGCCTGGCCTGACTTGGAGCACGGACTATATACGCCAAGTTCACCAACATGAGCTGCCATGCCAAAATTGGAGGAAGATTTAATACAAGGAGCCACCAGAGCCACAGAATGAGTCTATTAGGAAAGCTCCAATGTAGAAAGAACAGGGCTTCCCTTCTGATTAATCCACACACTGCTGTAGGGAGAGCATGCCCCCGTTAAAAAACCAGCTTTCAAGACAACACTTGCAAAAAGTAAGAACCTTCTGGAAACATGGTACTCCTGTGGCTGGCAGCACAGTATGTACTCTGTGGTTGACCAGTGCTGACACCAGCCCACTGTTGACTCCAGCCCACTGTTGACTCCATGGCGTCTGTCCACCTGATACTTGGAGGCAGTTAAAATTTTCACCAGCTGCTGGATCAACACCAGAACTTACTAAAAGATAGATAGTTTGAAAAGATTACTAACTCATGTTTCATGCTCCAAGAAATTAGTGGGAGGAGGCAAGGGGGAAAATATAAAGCAACTTTCCCCTTTTAGAAATAAATTATATAAATACAAAAGCATTTTCATTTGTTATGACCAGTTTTCCAGGTCAATTAGTTAAGATACTTTGTATTTTAGCTATATGCCGGTTTTCTTTGGTAAGAAAAGCATTCCTTAGCTTCCAGTGAATTTTAGGTCTGATTTCTCTTAGCATTTTGCTTATTGCACTGCAAAAGCCATGTCTCTTCTCTTGCCATGCTACAGAGCATCCTTGTGTACAGATATTTCCCTCATGGCCATTTGTGGATCTAGGTTTATCTTCTACACAAATCCATAAATGTCTCTGAGAACAGAACCCATATCCACACTGAGCCCCCAGTCCAAAGCAGACACACATATACATGGTATTCAATACATAGGAAAATAATAATTCACCGTTATAAACTGCACTTGTCAGTTTATTTAGGAAAATGCTTTCCAATCTTCATTTGTCTGCATAATGTGCCACACTGAAGTCAAACCGGTCTACAAACCATCTGACATGGCAACGTTTTCATGATACCAGCTATCAACTAAATGTGGATCTCTGCTCCAGCATGACTTGGGTGTAGGAACATGGGGTAGCAGAGGGCAGGGTGGCTGCCTACACATGTCCCATTAAAATATTTAATGTTCTGCTGAGAAATGTCAAGGCTCCTTCTATTTCTACTATCCGCATCATACATACAAACATTCATAGAAGGCGCTTTGATAGCTGTGGCAACATGCATACTTTAGATCCTGCACCCCAGGATGATACCTTCCTCTTTGCTGTAACTAAATACCCGACAAAGCAATTAAAAAAAAAGAATTGTTTTATTTTATCTTACTATTTAAGAAAAGATAAAGCCTGGGAAGTCATGGGGATAAGAGTGGAAGATAGCTTGACTCTTTATGTCCATAGTTAGGAGACAAGGTCCCGGATGAAGCTCAGCTGGCTTTTTTTCTTTTAGTCTTTTTTTTCAGTCTGGGGCCAGTCCATGGGATGGCATCATTTACATTCAGGGTGGATCTTCCTTCTCAGTTAAATCAAGGGTCTGAAAACACCCTCATAGATATGTGCAGAGATACGTTTCCATGGTGATTCTAAATCCAGTTACATTATCAACAGAGATTAACCATCACATTGCCAAAATGTCAGCAACCATTTTTAAAAAGATTCTGGAATGCAAGCATGGGGGAAAAAACAAAAACAAACAAACAAACAAAGAAAAAAACCCCACAAAACCATCATTTTTAAATATCAGGAAAATTGACACCCTGGGAAAAAAAAATGTGGGACAAGGAACTGGCATTTGCAAACATATTTGAATGAGTTAGATGCAAAGATACTGGAGAAGTTTATTTGATAAAGTTTGCCTTTTTAAAAATAACTAATTTCATCTGTCTTCAACAGATTCAACTTCTTAATATTCTTGGGACAAGAATATTAGTGCCCTGATCTTGCCACCATGCTCAGTGGCATTGGTTTAAATTCCATGACACCACAAAAACAAAGATTTTGTTTTTATGTGGTGAACTATACAGTGGTAATTTCTTCAAAGCAGGTTAAGATATTTGTTTAATTTCATAACAGACTTTTCTGTTCTCTTAGAAAACCACTGGGAGCCTCAAAATAATATTTATATAGACCATGAGGCTACCTCTCTTTTGCCCTATCTGGGAAACAGAAGCTTCATTTTCATTATTCATTAAAAGAAAAGTCCTTCAAAATATGCCACTATGAAAAACTTTGGATCTGAAAATCTATTGCACTTTTAGGATTTCAGACTGACGGTCTTTGATAGGATTTAATAAACATAATCTGACTGCCTTTCAAGTGCCCAGCACACAGGGTTTGTTAGCCAATGAAGTACATAATCCCAGTCAGTTCCCATTTTCTGGGGCACATTTACCCAGCAAGAACAGTTTGGATTTAACCTAATAAGATGATGCTTGGTTATTGGACAGTAGCTGATGGGCACATGGTACTATCAAAGATCTGAGTTATATAGGCAAAGAAATTAGATATGGACTTGTTATAAAGATGAATAATCCAAATATGAACAATGAAGCCCTTACTATTCATGGTACCACCTGCTGTCTAGAAGATCATTTCAAGGTCACTTCATACAGATACATTTCTTTCTTTTCAATGTGGCTATGGGAACTGGATTCAGGATTTTGTGTATTAGAAGCAGATACCAGTGAGATTTATCTCCAGGTTATGTTTTTACTAAACTACATTATATTAATATGTATCTAGTATACATACATGTGTATCTAGTATATACATACATAGATACTTAATTGGCACATAGGAATTGTACATATTTATAGGTCCAGGATAGGGTCTTTAATATGTTTATATAAAGAAAAATAATCAAAGCAGGGGAGTTGGTAACTCAGACTTAGACCAATATAGTATTTTGCTGTATTCACACCATTTGAAAATTCTATTAGCTTTTTGAATAGTCCATAAATTGTTATCTGCCAGAATGTTCTACTGTACCCATGTAAACTTCTTGATTTCAATTTGTAGTTTTTAAAATCACTTTACATCCTGATCACAGCCCCTCCCTCTTCTTTTCCTAGTCTCACTCTTACAAATCCCTTTCCCCATTGGCCCTATGCGTCTCCTAAGAGAAGGGGTTTCTCCCCCCCCCCCCACAAACCAGTCTTGTTGGGGACCACCCCACAAGGCATCTAGTCCCAGCAGGTCTAGGCACTTCCTCTCCTACTGAGGCCCAACCAGGCAGTCCAACTAGCAGGGACGTGAATAGAAAGGTGGGAGACAGAGCGAGACAGCCTCCATAAAGAAGTTAGAAAGTGCTCACACCAGCAATTAAAGAATATACAGAAGCAACCCTATGTAATCCTCTTAGATTGTCATATGTTTTCACTTCTTCATTTAGAAAGCTGTCTGTGTCACAAAATAGCTCAATGTTGTTTTAACCCAACTGGCTGATATCTGGAAATAGCACTTAAAACTACCACTTGTAAGAAATAAGTAACACAGAAAAAATTTGTTTTAAAGTCATCTACAACTAATTGCATTTCTAGTGGAAACAATAACTGTTTTGAGTTTACTCTCTCCTATGTTTCCTATCTGCCTTTTAATCTCACAACCTTACCTAAGAGGATTCCAACTATAAAACCTTTTTTTTTTTTTTTTTTTTTTTTTGGTTTTTTTTTTTTGGTTTTTCGAGACAGGGTTTCTCTGTGTAGCCCTGGCTGTCCTGGAACTCACTCTGTAGACCAGGCTGGCCTCGAACTCAGAAATCCACCTGCCTCTGCCTCCCAAGTGCTGGGATTATTATTATTCAACCAAAAGCCAAATAATGTACCCTCCCCCAAGTCACTGAAAGTTTAAGACCCACGAGAGAGAGAGAGGATTTGTGGTGAGTCAGGCAGTTAACTGGAATTTAGGAGTGCCCAGAATTGTGGAGTGCTCTGAATTACATTAACAAGAATAGTCTAAACTCTCAAAAGGACAGTCAAACCCAAAACCTCCCCATTGTTTTTGACCAATCTGATGAAAGTGAGAAAGGCAGAGATTTTCAATGAAGTGGCATAAAAGAAAACTTCTGCATACTAAGAACAATAATGACCTAAGATGGTTGCTCTAACAACCTTTGCATTTTAGCTCACATGGAAACATTATTTTGTTGATTAGATTTTGTCCCTCCCTGTTAGAAATTCAAATGAACTCAGAACAATAATGAATTAACCTAGGACTCATGTAGAATTCTTTTTATATACATTCACCCAATCCTTCCAATGTGTTCTAAGCTTACTTGAAAAAGATGAAGGCAGCTCTGTTGGAAAGGTCATTCCAGTGACTGCTATAGTGGTCTGAATCTCACAAAAACAAAAATCAAAATAAGTACAAAGTTGACCATTCCTGATTTCCCCAGTGCCTGCATATCAGTGAAAGAGTTCTTAGTAATTTTTCCATAGGGCTGCCCACTACAATAGCAATATGGAGGCTTATTAAATTTCTCTATCCTGGCTTCTGCCACGTACATTAGGTGAGCTGGTTAGAAGTTTTTGTTTGTTTGTTTTGTAGTTGTTATTCCTTCAACATGACATAAGCTAGAGTCATCTCAAGAGAGACCCTCAAAAGAAAAAAATGTCTCCACAAATGTTTGCCCATTTATAGGCAAATCTGCATGGCAGTTTCTTGATTAATGACTAACAAACGTGGAAGGACCTAGCCCAGTGTAGGTGATGTCACCCCTGTACAGGTAGTCCTGGGTTGTATAAAGGGGAGGGAGAGAGAGAGAGAGAGAGAGAGAGAGAGAGAGAGAGAGAGAGAGAGAAAGAGAGAGAGAGAGAGAGAGAGAGAGAGAGAGAGAGAGAACACTAAGTAAGTCAGAAAGAACAAGACAATGAACAGAAATCTTCAATGGCCTCTGCTTCAGTTTTTGTTTCGAGAATTCTGTGTGAGTTCTGTGTGACTTCCTCCTTCATGATGGGCTACAAACTGTAAGATGAATAAGTCTTGTAGTGAGTTGGTCTAATGCTTCTTGTATTCTAATGCTAATTTGCACCCCCCCCCCAGTGTTTGCCTTAAAGACTACAGAGTCTGCACAAGACACTGAAAGACCCTGCACCCAGTTAATTCTGATTGTTAAATAAAGATACCAGCAGCTAATATTTGGAGAGAATAGACGTAGCTAGGGTTGAGTTTTCATAGGTTTGGAGAGAGAAGAACACAAAAGATGGAAAGAATAAGAATCCACAATTGGATAGAGAAGAACATGCAGGGGAGGAGAAAGGAGAGCCACTATGGGCTAGGAACCAAGAGAACATGGCCCAGAGGACGGCCTTGTTGAAGTTAAGAGCAGCCCAGGTGGAACATAGTAAATAGTGAGTGATAGCATGGGTAATCGATGGGAAAGTAGATTCTAACAGCATGAAAGGTAGGCAGTTGCAGAGCTAGAGTGCTGCCTAAGGGATATTTAACAATAGAAAAGCAGTGTGTGTCTTTCATCCAGGAACATAAGTGATTTAAGGCAGGAAGAAATCCTGAGTCAGGATTTTAAAAATGTTTTTTACAACAACATCTTTTCCTTTTCAAGTTGCTTTTGCCTAGTGTTATAGCAAGGTCAGAATGTAGTAACAGGTTCATGGGCCTTGCTGTGACAGACCTGACTTCGATGTTTTGAGGAGGACTGTGGAAATGTTTGAAACTTTGGTCTGGAAAAACTATTAAATGCTCAAAGCTCAACTGGCTATTCTGTGGGCGCTTGGAAGCTAAAGGATGCTGAGAGAAATATAGACTATGGGGGCCTGGCTTGTTAAGTTTCAGAAGAAGGCAAAAATTTCATCGGGGATATCCATAAGCTACAGCTAAATGAAGAATTTGTGGTTTCTGATGAGTTAGGGCTGAAGAATCTGCAAGACCAGTATCACTAAAGTAAAACCTTTGCTTTGCTGGGACAATTGATGCCAGTTGCCTAGGGTGGAAAACTCCTTTGTGATTAATAAGAGACCACAGTGAATGCAGTTGAAGTGTTTCCTCATGGTCAGCACACAAACTACAGTCCAGAGGAGTCAATATTACATTTCAAGTTGGCAACCAATCTTAATAATGTTTAAGTCTTACATGTAGTACTGACTTTGGTGAGATGAGAGCTGTCAGTTTGAAGAAATCATGGAGAACATGTTAGGCTTACACTCTGAGAGGCAAGGAGGTCATAGAGAATGTGTAGCCTCACTTGCAATGAGAACCAACATGCTGGATATGTTAAAACAATGGGAAGACCACCAAAGATAGCAGCAGATGTAGCCTGGAACCCATCTGTGGCTACCAGATAAGGTACATTTGCAGTGGATGGCAGAGCTGAGAGGTGGGACTACCCAAGCCCTTAGGAACCCAAAAGATCATGAATTATTTCAAGATGTCAAACATTGAAGTATTTACACTTCTGACCTTCGGCTTAGCTTTTATTTTTGACTGTGCCTTGGCTCTTCTTTCTTGAAGTAAGAAAGTATTAACCTGTTTTTGGTTTTATAGGAACCCACGGTTCCTATTAATTGGATTTTATAAAATAAACAGTGCACTTTTAAAATGCTGAAATTTTTAAAGGCTGTGGGATGTTTAAGGTTATAATAAGTGTTTATACTGTGATATTAACAAAAGATTTTGGAAAGAAGCAAGACAACTTATAGTTTAAAAGAGAAATACTTTTGTGTCAAGTTGACAACGGGCCGATTGTTCTAGTTAAGTTTTCATCAGCATACAAGCTCGAATCATCTAAGAAGAGGAACCTTCAACTGAAAAAATGTCTCTGTGAGACTATCCTGTAAGTAACGTGGGGGAGGACTTCTTGATTAATGCTTGATGTGGGAGAGCACACTGTGGGTAGTACCACTCCTATGTAGGTGGCCTGGACTGAATAATAAAAGCAATCTTAGCAAACCAGGGAGTAAGCAAGTAAGCGGAACTCCTCCATGGCCATGTTCACATTTCTGTTCCAGATTCTTTTTTGAGTTCTGCCATAACTACTTTTCACAGTGGACTATAATCTGTAAGATTAATAACACCCCTTCCCCCCACAACTTGCTTTTGGTTAGTATTTTATTACAAAAACTAGAGAACAAGCTATGACAATCTGCAAGGCAGTGTGTCCTTCTCAACTGTAGGAGGGTTTCAGCTGAAACTCTGTCAACCTCTCTCTGAGTCTGGGCTACAATAGGAGTTCACATTTAACACAGCATCTCTTACCTGTGTAAAGATCATGGCATTAGAATAATGGGCCCAGATTCATCTGCTAATGACTGGTATTCCTTCTGGCCCAAGTTCAAAGATGGAGCTCTTTGGCTCTGACGTGTTTCCCCTCTGGCTAACATTGTTTCTTAGAACTTCCTAGTAAAGGGCCAGAAGAACATGACTTATTTATAGACACAATGAATTCCTAGGTTACAACTGAACCTCTCTAATAGCATCATTGCCACTTAACCTCAATTACTACTGAATGTAGACCATGTATGGGAACTTCTTCCTGCCCTAAAAATCAGAATACTGAAGCATACTATAGCTTCTGTCTTTACACAGCTTGCAACATATTCAAAGAGTTAAGAACTACCACCACAAGTACCAATGAAACATTAAGAAAATTAGTTTATTAGATAACTGGCTCCCTTGTTTCCTTCCCCCCACCCCAACTCTTATTCTTAAGAGGAAAAGGAAGAACACATAAGAGAGAGGAGTGAGATTTGTGGAGGACCGACTGGAATCCTTAGTCCTTCACCTTCCATCTACTTCTGTTTGGAAGGATCCCGATGGATAGAACTTTCCAGGTTTGAACCACACAAACTTGTCTCTTCACACAAAGTCCTGTTAGACAAGAGTGCCTGTTGCTTTGTTTTCTAATTAAAGAAAACACTTGGAAACAGCTGAAAGGTTTCTATCCCCAGCTTTTCTGTGGTGCTGTTCACTGTACAGATCATTCCCAGTAGTAGAGTCCCCGGCAAGGAAAGATTAAAATCATTTAAGTGCCCTCCACCTCTACCTCTCTCCTTGTCCCTCTCCCCTCCCCCTCTCCCTCTCCTTCCCCCTCCCCCTCCTCTCCCTCTCCCTCTCCCCCTTCCCCTTCCCCTCTCTCTCTGTCCCCCTTTGTTCCTCTCCCTTACTCCCCACTCTCTTGGGATATAGGGTCTTTTTACAAGTCTCTGGCCGTCCTGGAACTCACTATGTAGACCAGGCTGGTATCAAAATCACAGAGATCCACCTGCCTCTGTCCTGAGAGTGCTGGGGTTAAAGGCATACACCATCATGCCCGTCAAGGGTAGGTTTTCAATGGTCCTTGCTTTCAAGCAATTAACCTATGCACAGACTTTCTCTTTCCTTAGACTTTCAGAGAGCTTATGACCATAGTACAGCCTCATAAGGACACTTACTCACTTACAGCGACTGACAAAGAACGCTCTTGTACTGGGGGATGTAGTGGAGAGTGCAAACTGCTGAAAGCTGTTGTTGGAACTCCAAGGATGTGCTAGACTCCACAAGTAAGTGAACAAGGGAGACTGTGATAATGTTCTAAAGACAACAAAGGGAGGTGACAGATGGTGACCAGAAGGCCAGAAAAATGCTCAGAAAAGGCATGCCCGAAATAATGAAATCTTTAAAAAAGCACACATACAAAGCAGCTATCCTTAGGAAAAATCTCCGAGGAGATGAGAGGGTAGAGTTTTGAAGGGCCTGAGATTCCCCCCATCAGATTGCTGTGTGTGCAGTTTGCTCTTAGTTCATTAACTTGTTTCTACTTTGCCCTAGCTGATGTCTGTTTGGAGTCCCACTCTCATGCTATTATTGTTAAAATTTTTATATTACAATTTTATCCCTGCTGTCTTTTATCTATTAAGACATGAAACCAGGAAAAATAGTTACATAATTCAATAGGAAATAATCTTTCTTTTCAGCACTATGACATTCTATAACACTGTTTATCTACACAATGAAAATTAGAGAAATCTAGAGTTTAAGATCGGCCATAACAACGGCGTGGGTAGGGACTTCAAAATCTCTCTCTCCACTTGGGGAAATGA
>JADRCH010000306.1:745123-763735 GCA_019843965.1 Rhynchomys soricoides | reverse complement strand
CAGTCAATGCAGCTGTCAGTGTTCA
The DNA here is from genome assembly GCA_019843965.1 of Rhynchomys soricoides. NCBI lineage: Eukaryota > Metazoa > Chordata > Mammalia > Rodentia > Muridae > Rhynchomys > Rhynchomys soricoides. The sequence goes on along the minus strand of JADRCH010000306.1, from coordinate 763,710 downwards.
GGCAAAGTGTGATATGCTGTTGGCAGAGGTGACTGGAACAATGAATTCATCCAGAGAAAAAGCCTTTAGAGTGTGTGGGATGCCCCTCCCCCCTGTACTTAGGAAACCAAATAGATGACAGGACATTGTGAATGGTACAGTCAGATTCTTCTGAGGAAAAATAAAAAAGACAGGGGAAAAATTCAAAGGAAAAGACAAATGACAGTAAAATCAAATAAAAAATCATTATGTTTTATAACATAATATATTACATATAATATATAATTTTATACTCATATTACATCTACAACATGCATATAAAGTATGCTGCATTATATAATAAATAATTATAAAATATAGTATACATATTATATTAAAATATGTTATTATTTAAAATATATTTCATAATATGTAGTATCATACATTATGGTACATTTACTATAGTATAATAAATATATAAAATGATATTTTAATGTATTATATATTATCCATTGATCTCATATATCTTATTTTGTCTTTCATTCTTAAATAGTATATAGTACATATTATATGCTGTATTTCATATAACATATATCATATTTTGCATGTCACATATGTTAGGTACATGGTACATATTATATATTATCTTATTAAATTTTATATTAAATTACTAAGTCACCTCAGTCAGTGGATAGTATCTTATGAGAGGGAGTGAGGATTAAAGAAAAAAGACAATTAACCACTGTAAGTTGATTTCAGCCACTGCTGAAGAAGCTTTGTTGCTTTTTTTTCCAGTCTACTTTTATACAAAAATTCTAGGTAAATACAAAAGATAGGTGCAATTGTAGGTCAAAGATAAAGTAGTCAAGAGACAAACAAAGCATAGCCAAGTAGTCAGGAAACAAACAAGAAATAAGCCATGTAGTCAAGAAACAAAGAACAGACAAAGTAGTCAAGAAACAAACTATGCATAATCAAAGTAGTCAAGGAACAAAGAAGATATAATCAAAGTAGTGGAGAACAAACAAGACATAAACAAAGTAAGTGAAGGAATAAATAAGACATAAAATAAAAAAAAGTCCTGTGATCACTATGTCTATTGATTTATTAGGATGAACAAGAAACAAGGAATAAAAGCCATTCTTTGGATATATACATCTTGAGCCTTGTGCTTGCCCAATGTAAATATTCTTAACTGAGTCTACTTCCTTGTTCTCCTAGCTCAAATTAAATATTCCTATCTGAATTTACTCCTTTGTCCTTTTATTCTGAAGCAAATACTTCTATCTGAACCTATTCCCTTGTTGTCCCATCCTGATGTAAATATTCCTATCTGACCCTACTCCCTGGTCCTCATAACCCAATGTAAGTATTCTTGCTAATATCCTTGAAGTGACATCAAGGGCTCTCCACAAATCTATACAATTATTTTATAATTTTATAAGATAGATGAAAGGAAAGCAGAGATATTAGAAATAATCATGGAAGAATTAGTTGAGGGGAGGATGGAAATAAGCAGACATGGAGAAAGAACAAAAGAGAGAATCAGAACCTTAGTATAAAACTAGCATGACATATATGTATATGGAAAAATCATCATCAAATCCATGTTACATATACAGTATATGGTAATGGAAGCATTTTAAAAAACCAAATGACTAATGACAAACAGGATCCAAAGTGAACTTCTGGCCTCTACTCATGTGCATTGGCACCTACTGATATACACATGCACACTTATGTACAACATACAAATAGAACTAAAAGCCATAGAAAAGATAGTCAGTGAAATGACATGTGTACTTCAGCTAAATAAAATTAAATTTAAAAATTTGGTTGGAGTAATAAAAACTTTCAGATTTCCTCTCTTCTTGGCTGCTATTGTTTCCTATGGGTATGGGTTTATTTTATATGTGTGTGTGTGTGTGTGTGTGTGTATTTAAACATATGTAGTGTATATACTATGTACATTATATAAACATATACATATGTATACTTATAATATATATGTAATTATATATATGAATTGATTGACTTATTTTCCTTTTGGTAGGCTTATCAGTAATGGGTCAGGAGAAACTGATGAATTTTCCTATGGGGATAAATCAAACACCGACAGATTTGTTCTGCGTTCCACCTTGAGACTAAGATGATTTACTGTGTGTGTGTGTGTGTGTGTGTGTGTGTGTGTGTGTGTGTCTGTGCCTGTATATGTGTTTGGATGATTTTATAAAGAGAATGTCAGAGAAAATATTGTACAGGAACAGAAGGTCAAACAGTACCTATTACTGCAGAACATGTCTGCCTCTCTGTTGCCTGGTAACTGATGGGCAGAACATAGAAGGGATGACAACAGTGTGTGTGTGTGGTGTGTATGAGTGTATGTGTGTGTTTGTGTGTGTGGTGTTTATATATGTGGTGTATGTTTATGTGTGTGTCTAAGTGTATGTATCTGTGTGTACATGTATGTATGTAGGTGTGTATCTATGTTTGAGGTGTGTATCTCTGTATACATGTGTGTGTGTTTGTGTGTACATGTATGTATGTATTTATGTGATTCCATGTATGCATATGTCTAAATGTGTGTATGGGTGTGGTGTGTATATGTGTATGTTCATGTATGTATATGTATGTCCATTTATGTGTTCGTTTGAATGCATTTGTCTGTATATATGTTTGTGTGTGTTGAGGGAGATAAAAGCAAGACCCACACATGATAGGCAAGCATTATAACCCCAAGTTGCACCCCTAGCAAGATGAGGAGTGGGTCAATGAACTGACTCTTCAGGTCTCCACAAAGTATTAATGCAGGATGTGACACAGGAAATTGTCTCACTGGAGAATGATCAGGACACCTGGCCTCATCACCACACACTGGGCCTACATGGTGATACATCTTTCCTGTCCTGGTTGATGACAACTCACTTCGTTTCCAGGTCAGTGACACCTCACTTTCTGTCCAGGTCGGTCATTACAGTCCTGTGTTTTACATGCCATGGAAGTTCCCAGAAACTTTAGGACTTGGTAATCTGAAGTCTCCCTCACTCATACCTCATAGGTGTCAGGACAGGGAAGAGCAACATGGGCCTCCTGTCCTATCCATGATTACAGACCTGGGACACAAGACTGAGGTACATATTTTACATGACCAAAGCAGACCTGGCTTCCAGGCTCTCCCAGCATCCCCCAGTCCTACCTGGCTTTTCCTGCCCTCAAACCTGAGGATACTTCCTATATATTTCAGATATTTTGGGCTCTCTCCCTCTACTCCTCTCCTGGTTCTCCATGTGTGTGCACCCTTCTCTCTTTTTCTCTCCCTACACTGCCCTTCCCCATGTTGACTTCCATGGCCTTGGACCTTGGGACCAGTGAACTCAACTTTTGAAGGAATCCTAGATTCAGGAGCTGATTCCACTGTACTGTCACAGGATTCTTGGCCCCGCCATTGGCCCTTACAAGCCTCCATGACCCATTTACAAGGAATTGGACAGTCCAAAAATACCTTACTGAGTTCCCAGCTTCTAACTTGGGAAGACAACGAGGGAAATAAGGGCACTGTCCAGCCGTTTGTGGTTCCTGGCCTTCCTGTCAATCTCTGGGGCAGAGATATCCTCTCCCAGATGAAAGTCCTTATGTGCAGCCCCAATGAGATGATTGCCCAACAGATGCTTGCGCAGGGTTACCTCCCTGGACAGGGGCTTGGAAAACAAAACCAGGGAAGCCCTACACCCCTGACCATCACTCACAAAAGAGATCGCACTGGTTTAGGGTTCGATCGCCATTTTTCATGAGGGCCATTGCTCCTCCTGCATGCCAGGCCGACAAGATCACATGGAAAAATGACATTCCTGTCTGGATTGACCAATGGTCCCTCCCTTCCAAAAAATTGTCTGCAGCCATAGAGTTAGTGCAGGAACAGTTGGCTGTGAGACATATTGAACTTTCTACCTCACCATGGAACACACCTATTTTTGTCATTCAAAAATGAAATGGCAAATGGCGCCTGCTACAGGACCTCAGAGCAGTCAATAAAACCATGGTCCCTATGGGTGCCCTACAGCCTGGTCTACCCTCCCCTGTGGCCATTCCTGATGGCTACCTAAAACTAGTCATTGATTTAAAAGACTTTCTTTTCCATCCCCCTCCACGCTGAAGATTGCAAACGTTTTGCGTTCAGACTTCCCATAACCAACTGTGTGGGACCTTTCCCTCGCTTCCAGTGGCAGGTTCTCCCCCAAGGCATGGCCAACAGTCCTACTCTTTGCCAAAAATATGTGGCCCAAACCATTGATCCTTTCAGGTCACTCTTCCCCGACCTTTATGTGGTTCATTACATGGATGACGTTCTTCTGGCAGGGCCCAATTAGCAACAGCTCCACCAGGCAGGATTACAACTTATTGCTGCCCTTCAAGATCGAGGGCTCCAAGTTTCTCCTGAAAAAATACAAGTACACTCTCCCCATTTGTTCTTGGGGTTCGAACTATTCCCCCATAAGGTTCTTTCCCAAAAGATTCAACTGAGGCATGATTCCCTGCTAACACTTAATGATTTTCAGTGACTACTGGGTGATTTTAATTGGCTGCACCCTTATTTAAAGCTAACCACAGGTGAATTAAAACCTTTATTTGATATATTGCGAGGAGATTCTGATCCATCATCCCCATGGATATTGACCCCAGAGGCCCAGAGGGCATTAGCCAGGGTAGAACAAGCCATAGTCAATCAATCTGTTGGTTATTATTCTCCATAATTGCCCCTTCGCCTCCTCATCTTTCCCACCCCCTTTTCCCCTACTGGTTTGCTTTGGCAGGCTAAACCCTTATTTTGGGTCCATTTGTCAGCCTCCCCGACTTGCAGTCTGACTACCTACCCACACCTGGTCACCCACCTGCTACGTCTTGGCAGGAAGACTGCCCTTAAACTCTTTGGCAAAGACCCTGACATTATGGTCATTCCCTATAATGCCCCCCAAGTCCAGTGGCTCTTTCAAACTGATGATGATTGGGCTATTAACTGTACCTCTTTTCAAGGCATTATTGATAATCACTATCCTGCTGATAGATTGGTCCAGTTTCTGCATAAAATGCCAGTTGTCTTCCCCAAAAGAACTAAGAGTTCCCCAATAACTTGGGCCACATTGGTCTTTACTGATGGATCTTCCTCAGGCATAGCCGCCTTCTATATAGACAAAAAGGTCTCCCGATTTATGACTGACATCTCAGCACAGCTTGTTGAATTATCAGCCATTATAAAGGTGTTTGAGGTTTTACGAGATCTGCATTTCAACTTGTATACTGATAGTACTTATGTAGCCACCTCTGTGCCTCTTCTTGAAACAGTCCCATATATTCGCCCCTCAACAAATGCCTCTCCCTTATTCTCTGAACTACAAAGATTAATTCTCACCCGTGATGCCCCTTTCTTTGTGGGTCACATTCATGCCCACTCCGGTCTGCCCGACCCCTTAACAGAGGGAAATGATATGGTGGACTGAGCCACCCAGCTGATTGCCTTAGGGAATATAGATTATAGGCCTGTTGAGCCTCTTGACGCTGCACAGCTGGCTCATAATTTACATCACCTCAATGCCCATACCCTGTGGCTTAAATTCTCCATCACCCGTGAACAGGCACGCCAGATCGTCTGACAGTGCAAAGGCTGTCTGACCCTCTTGCCTGAACAACATCTGTGGGTAAACCCTCGTGGGCTAGTCCCTGGCGAGCTGTGGCTAATGGATGTTACACATTACTCTGCCTTTGGAAAACTTAAATATGTTCATGTCTTTATAGACACCTATAATGGCTTCCTTGATGCATCCTTACAGACTGGGTAGGCTACTAAACATGTTATCAGCCATGTCCTTGCCAGCCTGGCAACCACCCCAATACCTAAAATTCTTAAGACGGATAATGGCCCAGGATATACCAGCTCCAGCTTTAAACAATTCTGTGCTCAAATGGGCATCAAACATATCACGGGCATCCCTTATAACCCTCAAGGACAAGGAATTGTTGAACTAGCCCACCAGACACTTAAAAACATGCTTTTCAAATTACAGTCTGGGGGAGAAGCACTCTACCCCAGAGCAAGCAGTTTTAAGACTCTCCTCAATCATGCTTTATTTGTTCTAAACTTTCTTACATACGACTCTGTGGGTAGATCTGCTGCAGACAGCCTCTGGCACCCATCCACAGCTGATAATTATGCACAAGCGCTGTGGAAGGACCCCCTATCCAACAAATGGCAGGGCCCAAACCCAATCCTCATTTGGGGAAAAGGGCACGCGTGTGTATATGATACAGAGGCACAAAATGCCAGATGGCTCCCAGATCGCCTTATAAAACACTATAATCCACCCAGGGACCCCCCTGAGAAGACTTCTCATTGTGCTTAATTTCAGACAAGAAAAAGGACAAAGAACGTCCCTCCTTCCAAAGATGTTTCCTCCCTGGATCCTCCTTGAGGCCTTGCTATGCTTCAACACCGTGAACAGCTCTTCCTCGCCACATCAACTTTTTAACTTTACATGGGTAATTCTTAATGAGGCAGGAGACATAGCTAATTCAACCTCTCGGCTCTCTGCCAATATCCCTTGGGACCCCTTACAGGTTGATCTATGTGTACTAGCCCTGGGAGCTGCCCTTGCTTGGGGACTCCCCGATACTTTTTCACTACAACCTAAGCCCCCACAAGATAAGGGAGGGCTCTCATGATACACTCAAGGATGCCTATATCGAGGACACAGTTCTGTCCTTCGTGGGACTTCCTTATATGTCTGTCCAGGGAACCACTGTCCTCGTGACACTGCCAGGCGATGTGGTTATACCCCAGAGTATTACTGTGCCTCCTGGGGCTGCGAGACCACTTGAGACACTTACTGGAATCCTTCCTCTTCCTGGGATTATATCCAAGTTAAAAGACAGGCCACTTCTGCCCCTGGTACCCTTGTCTCAGTATGTAAAGGGCAGTGGTGCAATCCCCTTTCCATTATCTTCACTAACGCCAGAAAAAAGGCCTCCTGGGACAATTCCAGAGGCTATGAATGGCGATTAAGGCTTTATATGCAGGGATATGACATGGATCTCACATTTAAAATTAAACTTATTAAGACACTTCCACAGGGCCCTACAATAGCTATTGGACCTAACACAGCCTTACATCCTGGACAGACGAGCCCAAAGGTCAAAACAGGGGCTCCCTCAGTTATCATAAGGCCAACTTTAAGCCCCTCCGCTAACACTCTTTTCCAACCAACTCTTCCTGTGGGACCTCCTTCGTCAGCTGGTATTATTCTTAATCTAGTCAATGCTTCCATTAAGAACTTGAGACACAACAGTCAGACAGACTATTTGGAGTGTTGGATCTGCTGCTCTCCTTGGCCTCCCTTCTATGAGGGAGTGGCTATTATTGGTAAGCCTCTTTTTACTAATTACCCCAGTCAGTTAAGGTGGGACAATACTGAGAGCCTTGGATTGACCCTTTCCCAGCTCTCCGGATTGAGCCTTTGTTTGTTAGCCCCTAATATGCTCCCCCCTCGTCAGTTGAGCGAAATTTGCAATCAATTACTGTCAACTCTACTTTCAGTACATTCAGGCACCCAATAGCTTTTATTTCATTTGTTCCACCGGGCTCACTCCTTATGTAGTTTCAGCTTCTTTATTGACACACAAAGATTACTGTGTTTTGGTCCTTCTTATTCCAAAAATTACCTTTCACCATACAGAAGACCTACTTACATTTTGGGAGCAGGGTACAACCCATACCAAAAGAGAGCCCATTACAGCCATTACACTGGCTGTCCTTTTGGGCCTAACTGACACAGGGGCTGGAAGAGGTATAGCCTCCTTGATTTCTTCTACTCAACAGGATAATCAACTTTCCATAGCTATTGATAATGATATCCGTGAATTACAACTAGGCTTAAAATATCTTAAAGAATCTGTAGCATCCCTATCAGAGGTAGTATTACAAAACAGAAGAGGGCTAGACCTCGTCTTTTTACAGGAGGGTGGTCTATGTGCTGCCCTTAAAGAGGAATGCTGCTTTTATGCAGACAAGACAGGGTTAGTTGATGACAGCATAGAAAAGATAAAAAAGAGCTTGACAGATAGAAAGAGAAAGAGAGAAGAAGCTGAGGTTTGGTATCAAAACTGGTTTTCCACTTCTCCCTGGTTTTCTACATTGCTCCCTAGCCTCCTGGCACCCCTTTTGGGCCTCCTGCTGCTTTTGACATTTGACCCTTGGGCTTTTAATAAACTAACTTTGTTAAGTCACAGATTGATTCCGCCCTCCAGAAGCCGGCTGCTGTTCATTACCATCAGCTCAGTGCCCAAGAATCCACCGAGGACCCTCCCTCTGATGCTTCATCTGACGACCTACAGTTTTCAGCCCTAGCTGCAGAGGCAGAAATTCCCTGGTATTGCAGGCTGTGGAGGCTTTCCTAAACAGCCTTCCGGCTCCTGACAGCCCTCAGTCAACAGAAATAGCTTTTGGGCCATAAGCTGTGAAAAGGCCAATGATGGGAGTATTGCAGTGCCCTGATTCTCAACCCATGCCCTTAAAGGCTGCAGGGTAGCTCAATGACGGGAGTTATTATGGATCCATTATCCGGGTGCACATTGAGACTATAAAAGATCGATGCCAGAAATGGGGGCCATCCATATAGCCTAAGATAGGGCCCCTGCCCTAATAAAAGTCGGGTATGAGACATGGGTGCATACCGCATAGCCTAAGACAGGCCTTCCACCGACCCTTCTTAGCTGCTCCTCATTTATTGTAAAAGAAAGGGGGATATATCGGGAGCCAGGCCCCAACACCCTCCCTGGGAATCTGCCTGGGCCTCCACACTGTCCTTGAAAACCTGAACACCCTTCCTGGGAATCTTCTGGGGCCTCCACACTGTCCTTGGGAATCTGAGACTTTCTGAGAGCCAGCTGTGTTTGTACAAGATAAGCTAGAGACATCGGAGTCAGGCCCTTCACGAGTTCCCTGAAGGTCTGAGAACTAGCTGTGTTTCTGTAAGATAAGCCATCCTTCCTACCTCTGGGAGATAGACTGACCATAAAACAATTGACACCAGATGGTCTGACAATGGGGGGGTGGGGGGCCATGAGCCTCCTTTTTCCTCCCCTCTACATTCCTTTTTCTTTAAAAGCAAACATGTGTCAAGAATAAAGCTGAGACCTGAGACCTAGATGGAACTTTGCTCGGCCTCCCTCCTGTCTCTCGCCCGTTTTTCTTCTCAGGCTTAGTCCTCCTCGCTCCTCACGAATAACAAAGTCCCAAGGGACAGGACAATGGAACTGATAAATGCATTAGAACCTGGCTTGCCAATGCTAGCTGCCATTCCAGGAAATGCATGTGGATTATTATGAATTTGGAATATTGTTTTATACTGTTCCTTTTCATTCTGATAATTGTAAAGGGTTTGCTTTTAGTGAGTTTGTAATTTTGGAGAGCCCATGAAGTGATATCATTGGAAACTTTTGCCTCAAGGAATGGCTAATAGCCTTAAATTATGTTTAAAAAATAATGTTTCTGCTTCAATACAAGAAGTTAGGACTTTGAATCTTTCAGTGTATAGTATTCATTATATGGAGGGTATTTTATTAGCTGATCCCTCTGAAGGAGTTCACTCCAAGACTTTGCTCTTCCTATACAACAACCTTTAAAATTTTGGAGTAGTTGTTGCTCCAGAACAGATTCAAAGGCAACATCTTCTTCAATATTTGGAACCTCAGTTATAGCCTAAACAAATTGTGGCAAATTATTTTCAAAGGTTGGTAGAAGATATTAATTGGCTAAGACCTCATCTTAAACTTACCACAGAAAAAATTAAACTTCTGTTTGATATTATCAAGGGGTATGCAAATTCTAATTTCCCTGGACAATTAACTGATGAGGGCCAAATAGTTTTGCAGAAAGCAGAGGGAGCTATTAGTCAACAACAGATACATTATTGACTGCCGGCTGTTTGTGTTATTGCTATTCATGTGCCCATAGCACTTCTTTGGCAAAATGGACCATAAATGTCAATTCATCTTTCTTCATCTCCATGTAAAGTTTGAACACCCTATTATGAAGCTGTTCCTGTGTTAATACAGAATTGTAGGATATAATAATGAAAACATTTTGGGAAAGAACCTAATGAAATGTTTATTCTTTATTCCAGACAGCAATTAAATTGGTTATTATAAAATACTGATATTTGGCCTATTGTATGTACAAACTTTTCAGGCATAATTGGTAATCATTATCCAAAAGACAAGTTGTCACAATTTTCCTCTATGCATGCTTTTTCTATTTACTGTAAATTTTCTCATACAACCAATGGAGAATGTGCTTACTGTATTTACAGACTGCTCATCTAATGGGAAAGCAACATATGTAATTGGAGCACATGTTCATTCTCTTTGAGTTTGTCCCCACTTCAGAACAGATAATTGAATTATATGTTGTAGTCACTGTTTTTAAAATGTTGACAAACTAATCTTTTAATTTGTATACTGATAGCCAATATTTAATTCAGGGTTTACAACTGCTTGAAATTGCTCCTTCTTTAGATATTGCTAATTTGAAAATTCTGCAATTATTTATGCAAATACTGCTTCATTTAAAAATATGTACTGTTCCTTGCTTTATAGGACATTTAAGAGCTCATACTGGATTGCCTGGACAGACCCCTTATGGCAATGACACAGCAGATTTGTATACCAGGCCGATTATAGGCCTTACACAGGAACAATTAGCCAAACAATCTCATGCTATAATCATCAAAATAGCAATAGTTTGAGACAACAATTTGGTATTATTAGAAAATGTGCACATCAAATTGTAAAGACTAGTTCTCAATGTCTTCAATATTTTCATGTACCTCATAATGGTACCTAATCAATTATTACAAATGGATGGTACTCATATTTCTGATTTTGGAAAATTAAAATATGTACATGTGACTTGAAACCTTTTCAGGATTTCTAATTGCAACTGCTTTAACGAAAGCAACAACAACAAAAAATGTAATTAGTCATTGCCTGCATTTTTTTCTATTTTTGGTGTTCCAAATCAGATTTAAAAGGATAATGGAATGGCTATTACAGTTAAGCATTTGAGATGGTTTATAAGCAATTTAATATTACCCATATTACTGGGATTACTTATTATCCTAAAGGGCACGATATTGTGGGATAAACAAAAAACAAAAAAGGGGAATTATATCCCTGTACACCACAAAATTATTTAAATCATGCCTTTTATTTTTAAAATTTTAAAATTTGGATGCCAAGGAACTCTCTGTTATGTGTTGATGGCACCCTACTACTAGGCCGACTTATGCCTAGGTGAAATAGAATCACCCACTTATTGGCATATGGCATAATCCCGATCAGGTATTTAATATGGGGAAGAGGGGAGGTTTGTGTTTTTCCACAGGATGCTACAGGAGTGTGCTAGCTGCCACAGTGATTGGTGTTCTGGGACAAAGAATGATGCTGACCTGTGAGCTTGCTGAGTGCCCTGAAAATGGTGTCAGGAAAGCTGATTTGGACATATGTTCCTTACCCACCTTTGCTTGCCTATATCCCAGATTGTACAAGCTGCCTTGCTTCAAGGTTTTAGACCTTGCGGAACAGAGAACATGGAGACTGTGGAAACTGACTTAGAAAAATTAATAAAAGGAGAAGTTATAATGACTCCTCTCTTTTCTTTAATGTGACCAATTATTCTGACTCAATCTTAAACTGGTCTAAAAATTAATCCAATATTGGATAAAAGGAAATGACAGTCTTCATTTGGAAGGCTGGTTCTGGACATTTTCAAAGACATATCTGGAAGTTAGTTGCAGTTCTTTAAAGGTCCAAAGTTGAAAGCAACAAGATTATAATTCCAAGCAGTGTAGAAATTAAAGTTGTTAAGCCATGGGGAAGTAGAGAATCAAGATTGGTTGCCTTCACACAGGATTGGTTTCAGCAAGCTCAGCTATTCACCATGGCAGTAATTCATTACTATGAAGAAATGCATTGAGTGCATAGTCAAATGTCCTTTATGGCTTTGGTCTGAATGGGAAAGAGTGTACTTTTGAAGGTCGGTAGCCAGGGATGGATAAGAGTGTTCTTGAACTCCTATTGACTTAAGACAAGAGACATATAACAAAAACTATGTTTGATCCCCATGCTGGGTGAGAAGGAGCAATATAACCACCAACCTAAGACATTCACAGCTGCCTAGCCACTCTACCCTAGACAGGTTTATGGAAAACAAGTAAATCATGTTCCCCTATCCAGACCTTCTTTAAAAAACAAAAAAGGGGAATTTTGCCCTTCCCCCAGCCTTGAGCAGGCTGAATAGACCTTGAGTGTTTACCACAGTTGGACCTTAACTGCCAGGTAGGACCCAGGTGTACTCATCTGCCTTGCTGCACATGCAGCTTTCTACAGAAACTTAGAAGAATGGACTGCCCACTTAGCTTGCTTTACATCATAATCCAGCTGAAACAAAGCATGAGGTATGTGGGGTCTCCCAATACAACCGAAGTGCTGAATATTAAACTTTGAGCTTTGATCAGAAATTTTTGTCTTGGCTTCATTCTTTTCTCGCACCCCATCCCTTATCATTTCCAGCTCTGCTTTCAGGTAGACCCAGTTCATCCATAGCTACAAGAGATGATGCAGAATATGAAGGGGCCAAATGGGGAGTGGGGAGGCAGGCCTGGGCATAAAAGGGGGTCACTGGGAACAAGGGAATTGCAGTAGTACCTTGTCTAGGCACAGTGTACACCCAGTCTAGCTTTGTGCCCAACTTCTACTATCAAAGACTTTGAGCTGATTGTTATTCTCTTAATGGTTTCATGTCCTCTTGAACTCTCTCTTCAAAGTTCTTTTCAACTTTCCCTTAAGGTACTTATTGACTGTTGGTCCTGGGCTGGTATTTAGCTTTAATGGAGTTTACCACCCACTTTGGGCTGCATTCCCAAATAATCAAACTCTGAGAAGACTCAGGCCCAACCTGCCACTACAAGCTTTTCACCATCCATGGGGTTGGGCCTCGAACAGGACTTAGCTTCACAATGAGCACTTCCTGAGAATGTGTCTTCCTTATGCCACATTGCTCACACTATGCTCTTCCCTATTCACCAGTCATTACTGAGTGAATCCTTGTTAGTTTCTGTTCCTCTGCTGAAAAATACACTTAAATTCAACGGGTCTCCACAGCTGATCTGAGATTGCAGTTCCAGAAGAGCACAGCTTATTGTGAATAAGGGGGCATGGGGCAGGACCTCAGGTGTGAGCAGTGTCCACCAGAGATATTGAGATCTACAGCAAAAAGGAGAGGCACCACTCATCTGAAGGGAATGAGGCAGAAGGTGAATGTGGCCCAGGAACAGGAGCCAGTGAACACTTTGAAGGGCAGAGCTGCAGATTGAAGAGGTATTTCCCCCCCTTCACCTTCATGTCAGTCCAGGCTTGGGGCATGCCTAGAGCACTGCAATGGGTTCAAGGAATGAAGCCTTCCCCATCTCCTGTCCTGTGGATCTGTGCCTGAGCAGGCAACCCCTGAGCAGGAAAGACAAAAAAAGGCATAAGATCAGCCTATCATGTGGGTTGAAAAAGTAGAAACTAAGGAAGAGAAAAATGTAGCATCAAGATTCAACCTCCCAGAACAGTGGATCAATGTTTCCAGGCATGCCACCTGTGTTCCATATTGCTATGTGTATTTTGTTACAGTCATTTCATTGGTTTTATGCAATAAGCCTGAGAGGGTCAATAGAAAGTACTGTATAAGAGGCTCTGGCATTGCCCATTGTCCGAAAGGAGAGACCTTTGTTGTGCAGTACCCACTCCATACTGCTGAATTCCCCTTTAGGACTGTATGTAGGGTGGTGCTAAGTAGTTGTGGCTCACCGTTTTCTTTCTTTTTTTAAGATTTATTTATTTATTTTATGTATGAGTACACAGTAGCTATCTTCAGACACACCAGAAGAAGGGATCAGATCACATTGAAGATGGTTGTGAGCCACTATGTGGTTGCTGGGAATTGAACTCAGTACCTTTGGAAGAGTAATCAGTGCTCTTAACCACTGAGCCATCTATCCAGCCCTCCGTTTTCTTAAAAAGACTTAAATAACTTTTTGCTATAATATTCCTTGTACTGCCAGGAACTTGGAGAGGCCTGACTTCCAGGAGTGGGGACCTGTCTCTATTCTCCTTTGTCCAAGTATGCTTAGCCTTACCACACATGGGTACTAATCTCCCCTGCAGGTCTTCTCGCTCCCCACACATCATTCATGGAGCTAGTTTTTGATTGCTGTGACCTGGGGCTCCTGGGGTTGGGTCCTTCCCACCCTCTGGAAGAAAATGTAACCTTCTCTAAGTATTCAAGGAATGGGTGTGCTATGGTGTCAAGGGTATTCTCATGGATGGTACCCAGAAAGCCTGTTCCAAAAGCCTTCTGCACATAGCTTTGGTCAAAGGCATCCCCAATCCACTCTTGTATTTGGTGGAGCAAGCATTTGCTCTTTCATCTACTGCAACCCACATCTTCCCCCTCTGAGTTTGAGGAGGGATCACTCATGGCAGATGTGTCCTCCTGCAGGAGTGTAGAGGTGTGGGTTCTTGTGATGGTGGAGAATGGTGGTGCACACTCCCAACAACGGTGGTGTGCAGGGTACTTCCCACACTGAGTATCACTGTGGAATTGGTAATGGAAGGGCAGAGGTAGGCACCCAGTCCCATCCATCTCCAGTGCCTGCTGACACAGGCATCCCTCCTGCTGACATCCCTGCTTTGGACATTCCTGTAATGCAGATATGCTGTGTGTAGTGGGTGATGCATGCTCAGACTGTATGTTATTGCCTCACTCCCTTCCTTGGCAGCATTTCCACAGCTGGTTGAAAGCAGTTGTTCTTCCTTCCTAAGGGCCAGGAGGGTTTGTATCTCATGGGACTGATCTTTCTCTCTGGCGCAGCCTTTGGAACAGCATGTCAGCTTATATCTCCAGGTACAATATGGACAGATTGCAAAGATGAAAACAATAGCAGGTACAGGTAGGAAATTCATAGGCCACACAGAACACCTGAAATTCATACCTGTTTTAGTGCCCCCCAAATTTCCCCATTAACAAAAGAACCAGTCCTCAAAGTAACAACTGGTCTATCTTATAACTATAAATAGATATAGATAAAAAGTGCCATGCTAGAATGCCTGGCCACAGATACTTCTCAGCCCCCAAAATTCAGAGACCTGGCTGTGGTGACCAAGGGATTTTTGCATGGAAAAAAGAAGACTCCAAAGATCCATAGAGACTGGACTTGGAAGCTGGGACCAAAGCATCCTCTCAGATTCAGAAGGCCAGAATTGGCCATGCACATTGTCAGGATCACTGTGTATGGGTCTTTCCAATGAGGCTCAAGGTTCTGGTGGTTATGTCTCTTAATCCAGACCATGACACCTGGTTCAAAGCAAAGGGGATTAGGAGGGGGTGCAGACTTATAGATTTGGCAGATACTTGGACATATTTGATTTTGCATCCTGTGAAGAGCCTGCACCCCCTCCCAGACCTTCTGGTAGTCATATTCTGCAAAAATTTTAGACTGGAGGTTAGGAAGGAAGAGAGGAGGACTCCCATACAGGATCTCAAAAGAGGTCAAACCTGAAATATAAGACGTGTTCCCAGCCATATATAAGGCATAGGAGAGAAGGGTTGCCCTGTTGACACCAGTTTCAAGAGTTGATATGGTTAAGGTCTCCTTTAGACCCAGTTTATCCTTTCTTCTTGCCCTGAACTCAAGCAGTGTAGTTTTCAATCTGTCCAGAATATCTTAACAAGTGACTGTGTTACCTGAAAGATGAAGACCAGTCCATTGTCAGATCCCAGCAGTGAGGGCAGTTCATAAATGGAGATGATGTCCTTGAGCAGCTTTTTTTGCTACCATGGTGGCAGTCTCTATTTTGTTGGAGTTGAGGACAGCTCTGGTGGGACTAAAGCTACCACAGTTTTAGCTGTGAAGTCTAAGGCATTTTTTTTTTCAGCCTTGTCACCTAGCCTTTTTTCACTTGTCCTCTCATCCATAGCCTTTAGATGCCCTGGACAGTGAATAATAGCTACATTGTGGGGCAGCTATAGTGCCTCTAATAGGAACAAAATCGGTTCCTATTTTTGACTCCCTCCATTTTGAGTAGACGCCTTTTTTTATATATGAGTTCAAGAACATGAGCAAAGTCATATCAGCTGTCTGTCCAGATGTTAGAAATTTTGCCCTTTGCCAGTTTTAGGGTCTGAGTCATGGAAACTAATTCAGCTTTTTGAGCCAAAGACCCAGGAGGTATGTCTGAAGAGTCAGATTGTAGAGTCAGCAAATGTCACCTCCACACCCACATACCTGATTCCACCTTGCATGAAACTGCTATCATCTGTGAAGTCGATCATTTCCTCATCCAGGGTATATCTGTCAGGTCTAGCCTCAGGTTTTGGATGTGGCTCGGCACTGTTGAGCAGTCACCAAAAAGCCCAGATCCAGGTCTATAAGCAAAGTAGCTGGTTTGGAGGTGAAAGTAGGGTGGTACTTAATGCATGGTGGGTTTAGGAGCAAGGACTGATAATGCACCAGCCGGGCAGTAGATATCCTGCAGTCTGGAAATACTGGGTTGGATATTCTGACACGGGCATGAGGAAAGGTTATAATCAATTCTTCTCTAGTAGTGATTTAATCTAACTCCTTGACCAGAAAAGCAGTGGCTGCCACAATACATAGGCAAGCTGGCCACCCTTGTCCCATGACTTCCAATTTCATAGAGGCCTTCCAGCAACTGGAGTTTTCAGAGGATGTCTGTTGCTGACTGGTTGATGAATGCCAGGTCCACAGCAGAATGATTTTGCCTCACCTCTGGGTCCAGAAGTATATAGGTGTGGTAGGCTTCTAGCAACCTCTCAAGAAATGATCCTAGACACTTCTTTTAACCTTGTATAACTTGTCCTATATAAGACAAAATTTTGGTCCTTCTAGCAGCCTCCTGGAGACCTCTCATAAGAATCTGTCGATGTACTTTTAACTTCTCCTAACCCATACGGTTTGTAGGACCCCTGTCAATACAGACCAAGGGAAAAGCAAAAACAATACTGGCTTGTACAATGGTGAGCTTGGTATTTACACCCAGAACCAGTTTCCAGGCTGCCACTCTCACCTATTCTCATTCCTCAGTCCTGAAGAGGACCTGCAAGAGCTGTTGGCAATCATCCCAAGTGGGATAACCATTAGAGAGTCTAATGTGTCTATAGAGGGCAGAATGGTTCTCTGAAAATTTGGGATTCTGTTATCTCCCAGCTGTAAAAATCACTAGTGAAAAAGTGGATGAGTGTGATGTACTGTCTGCCCAGCCCAGCAGGGGGTGCAGTAGCCTGCCAGGCAGAGCAATTATGGTGGAATCTGTCTGCCTTAGGGTGCATGCTCTTGTGTGTGGAGGGCTAGCTATGCTCCCTCATGCTTCCTCAGGGCCTGGATCAACATCTTCCATTTGCAAGGGATGATTGTGCACCAGGATAGGGTGATAAGCTGGCAGGAAGGAGTTTAACTCCAGAGACAAGGTGAGTAGAACTTTTAGCTTACAATTTTTTCTCAGCTCCTTCACCTCTAAAATCACTGGGTTAGGTGGTAGTAGAGGTCTTAGCCACATAGAGGGGCTCTCTACCAGCTATTGCCAGTGATATATGGAACCTCATCAGAGATAGTAGGAAGATGAAAAATGCCTCCCACTGGCCATCTCACATTGAAAGCTGGCCATTTATTCCTGCAAAAACCAGTCAGTCTCCCCTACTGTGCAATTAAGCCCAAATTCCTCACCAGCCTCTGAAGTCCTTGAAGTATGACTGGACTAGGTCCAATGGGGAAGAGCTGATGGTCTGTCCTGTGGTACTTCTCAAGAAAATAAAAAAGAACAAATAAAACACAAGGACAGAAACTTGAAAGCAAGCCTACAGGCCTCCAAGAAAGAAACCAAAATGAAGCTGATGGCCGCCTTTCCCAAAAAATGGGCTCTGCCAATCAAGAGGATCCTGCAATGCTACACCAAAGTTTGTGTCCGCCTGGTATTCTCTGCCTCCACCAGAAAAATTCCAGAGATGGTGGCCTATCCCTGGAGTAGCCCTGCTATCTGGGAAAAACCTATTAGGTTCCACTAGAACCTCAGTCAGAATGGAGCTCTTGGTCTCCAAATGATTGGGGCTGTGGAGGGTCCTTCTGCCACCCCATCCCCCAGCCAGAAGGTAGTACCTAAACATCTGTCCTACCTCCATTGGCCTCCAGGTTGGACAGACAAAAGGAAATAAATTGCCCCACAATGAATAAGACAAAAGACTACTCAAAACATGACAAAGACAAAATACAGGCAGCACACAGAAGTGCACCCAACTCAATGATTGTGGAAGAACCAATTGATCTCTAAAACATGCTCTACTATTGAGTCCAGGGGGACCCAAGCCTTTCAGAGCCAAGGCACAAAATGTAAGGGTCCATAAATCCCTGAAACACCCCAGATGCACATAGTATGCAAAAACAAGGAGTGTTTGTTCTCCAGAAACAACTAGCATTAGGGTATCAACAATTTTCTAAATGGTGATCCCAGATAAAGGCACACAG
>JADRCH010000306.1:637256-740123 GCA_019843965.1 Rhynchomys soricoides | reverse complement strand
GAAGAAAGGCAGTCATCTTTCTTTATTGGTCTTCATTAACCAATCTGCATGCTGCATGCTCCATGTGAATGTCTTTACAGAACTATATTTTGCTTGTAAGTTTTGTATACTGCAGGAGGAAAAATGAGAAATACAGTCCTGACAAGATTCACATTCTGGGATCCTGAGATTCTGGGCCCTTCCATTCCAGCTCCATGTTTGATTCTACCTCATCTACATTCGAAGCTGCTTCTTTTAAAGACTTGATTCCAGAACTTTTCCAGAACATCTAGCTTGCCTATCCAGCCTTTCAGACTGTCATAGTCAAGATCTCAGCTAAGCAATGAACTTTCTCAGTACATAGTGACTGGAAGGCAAATGATGCAGGCTAGCTCTCCATTGACAAAGCCAATTTTTGTATTTCCCTTTGGGCCCCCAGAAGGTAATTCTTTGCCCCAATTCAGCTGGAAGCAGACAAAAGAAGATCATCATCCCAGTTCCTTATGCTTGGGTGGATGGTTCTGGTTATTTTATGAATTATAGATATGCTGTCATTTTAAGGGATACTATACAAATGTAGCTTTGGACAGGGAGGAAAGTGGAGAGCTTAAACTCAGGGATTTCTACCTTTCCTTTCCTCTTTTCTATTCTTCTTTCTTAGGTAAAGAGGAGGGGGTGGAAGCGAAAAGGGAGTATATAGTACTATTATAGAAGTTAGAGAAATAGCCAAATTGGGATAGATCATCAAATTTACTCTTAAACAAAACCTTTCATAGCTATATCTAACATTGGTAGAAATCTTTATAATTGATGCAAAGTTGAAACTCTTACATTGGTACATAATTTGATACAAATTTAAGGATTTCATTAGTATGAATTTCTTTATTAATATAAAATTAGGATTAATATTGTTACTCTCTTACAGGCATTGTACCTATACAGTACATTTAAGAATACAGGGCTTAGACCCAGTCATTCAATAACTGCTTTTACAAACTGATTTTAGATGATTAAGCAATACGACTTAAGGGCCAGAAAGCAGACTCATGGTTCTGAGTTAATTAAAAGGATGTTTTTGAGATATTTCAATTAGAAATGGCTGAGAGTAGTCAAAGCTTAACGGTTCAGGAATGCTTTGCATAGATAGTCTTCGAAAGCATCAGAAGTCCACAGAATATGATGTTTATGGCCATTTCTTTATTAAAGATCATTTACCTAGAGATATGCCTGCTCCTGACAGCACCCCTTTCTTGGATTCAAAGAAGAAATTGAGCATCAGTAGAGTTGCTCCAGTTGAGGTGAGACAGCCACTAGGCAAATGCCTCAATTCATCTACAGACAAAATACTGTCCAGAAAAAGGACACACTATGGAGAATAGTCAACTGATAATTTTTGCCAAGACTGATTAAACAGTCCTTCAAAATTCTGCATTACAAAGGTATGTCAGATGATCCTGGGCAAGAAGGCTGAAGACCAATGCTCCAACATTTTGAGGAATGAGGATCTATTCAGTTGATCAATGGTCCCTATAAATTGGCTAAGTTTGGATGCTTTGTTTTGTGCTCCTTATATTTTCAAATAAAAAGACATAGACTAACAGACTGGATCCATAAACAGGACTCAGCATTTTGCTGCATCCAGGAAATGTACCTCCATGTGAAAGACAAACACTACCTCAGAGGAAAGGGCTGGAAAATAATTTTCCAGGCAAATTGCCACAAGAAATAAGAAGTAGCCATTCGAATATTAGATAAAATCAACTTTCAACCAAAAAACTTTATCGACTTTATCATCAAAAAAGATAAAGAAGGACACTTCATACTCATAAAAGGAAAAAACTACCAAAAGAACTCTCAATTCTGAACATCTATGCCCCAAATGCAAGGACACCCACATTCATAAAAGAAACTTTCCTAAGCCTCAAAGCACACATTGCATCTCACACAATAATGGTGGGAGACTTCAACACCCCATTACCATCAATGGACAGATTTTGGAAACACAAACTAAATAGAGACACAGTGAAACTAACAAATATTTTGAACCAAATGGATTTAACATATATCTATGGAACATTCCATCCTGCATCAAAAGAATATACCTTCTTCTCAGCACCTCATGGTACCTTCTCCAAAATTGATCATATAATTGGTCACCGAACAAACCTCAACAGATATAAGAAGAGTGAAATAATCCATGCCTCCTATCAGATCACTATGGAATAAGGCTGGTCTTCTATGGCAACAACAACAGAAAGCCCACATACACATGGAAGGTGAACAACACTCTGCTCAATGATAACTTGGTCAAGGAAGAAAGAAAGAAAGAAATTAAAGACTTCCTAGAATTTTATGAAAACAAAAGAAAAACATACCCAAACATACGGGACACAATGGAAGCAGTGTTAAGAGGAAAACTCATAGCTCTGAGTGCCTCCAAAAAGAAATTGGAGAGAGCATATACTAGCAGCTTAACAGCACACCTGAAAGTTCTAGAACAAAAAAAAGCTAATACAACCAAGAGGAGAAGAAGGCAGGAAATAATCAAATTAAGGGCTGAAATCAACCAAGTAGTAACAAAAAGAACTATACAAAGAATCAACAAAACCAGGAGATGGCTCTTTGAGAAAATCAACAAGATAGATAAACCCTTAACCAGATTAAGCAGAGGCACAGAAATAGAAGCAGTCATTAAAATTTTCCCAACCAAAAAAAGCCCAGGACCAGATGGGTTCAGTGCAGAATTCTATCAGACCATCAAAGAAGACCTAATACCAATACTCTTCAATCTATTCCAAAAAATAGAAACAGAAGGAACACTACCCAATTCATTCTATGAGGCCACAGTTACACTGATACCAAAACCTCACAAAGAACCACCAAAGAAAGAAAACTTCAAACTAATTTCCCTTATGAATATTGATGCCAAAGTACTCAATAAAATTCTCACAAACTGAATCCAAGAACACATCAAAACTACCATTCACCATGATCAAGTAGGCGTCATTCCAGGGATGCAGGGAAGGTTCAATACCTGGAAAGCCATCAACGTAATCCACTACATAAACAAATTCAAACAAAAAAACCACATGGTCATTTCGTTAGACGCTGAAAAAGCATTTGACAAAATTCAACATTCCTTCATGATAAAAGTCTTGGAAAGATCAAAAATTCAAGGAGCATAACTAAACATAGTAAAAGCAATATACAGCAAACCAGTGGACAACATGAAACTAAATGGAGAGAAATGTGAAGCAATCCCACTACAATTAGGGACTAGGTAAGGCTGCCCTCTCTCTCCCTATCTATTCAATATAGTACTTGAATTTCTACCTAAAGCAATCAGACAACAAAAGGAGGTCAAAGAGATACAAATTGGAAAGGAAGAAAACAAAATACCACTATTTGCAGATGATATGATGGTATATTTCAGTGACCCGAAAATCTCCACCAGAGATCTGCTATAGCTGATAAAAAACTTCAGCAAAGTGACCGGATACAAAATTAACTCAAGCAAATCAGTAGCCTTCCTATACTCGAAGGATAAACAGGCTGAGAAAGAAATTAGGGAAATTACAGTCTTCACAATTGTCACAAACAATATAAGGTATCTTGGTGTGACTTTAACCAAACAAGTGAAAGATCTGTATGACAAGAACTTCAAGCCTCTGAAGAAAGAAATCGAAGAAGACCTCAGAAAATGGAAAGATCTCCCATGCTCATGGATTGGCAGGATTAATATAGTTAAAATGGCCATCCTGCCAAAAGCAATCTACAGATTCAATGCAATCACCATCAAAATTCCAACTCAATTCTTCATAGACTTAGAAAGAGCAATTCTCAAATTCATATGGAATAACAAAAAACCCAGGATAGCAAAAACTATTCTCAACAATAAAAGAACTTCTGGGGGAATCAGTCTTTCTGACCTCAAGCTGTACTACAGAGCTGTAGTGATAAAAACTGCCTGGTATTGGTAGAGTGACAGGCAGGTAGATTAATGGAATAGAGCTGAAGTCCCAGAAATGAACCTACACACTTATGGTCACTTGATCTTTGACAAAGGAGATAAATCCATCCAGTAAAAAAAAAAAAAAAAGATAGCATTTTCAACAAATGATGCTGGTTCAACTGGTGATCTACATGTGGAAGAATTCTAATTGATCCATTCCTATCTCCCTGCTCAAGTCCAAGTGGATCAAGGACCTCCACCAGATACACTGAATCTAATAGAAGAGAAAGTGGGGGAAATTCTCAAACACCTGAGCATAGGAGAGAAGTTCCTGAACAGAACACCAATGGCTTATGCTCTAATATCAAGAATCAGCAAATGGGACCTCATGAAATTACAAAGCTTCTGTAAGGCAAAGGACACTGTAAATAGGACAAAACAGCAACCAACAGACCGGGAAAAGATCTTTACCAATCCTATGTCCGATAGAGGGCTAATATCCAATGTGTGCAAAGAACTCAAGAAGCTAGACTCCAGAGATCCAAATAACCCTATCAAAAAATGGGGAACAGAGCTAAACAGAGAATTCTCAACTGAGGAAACTCAAATGGCTGAGAAGCACCTAAAGAAATGTTCAACATCCTTAATCATCAGGGAAATGCAAATCAAAACAACCCTGGGATTCCACCTCACACCAGTCAGAATGGTTAAGATCAAAAACTCAGGTGACAGCAGATGTTCCAAGGATGTGGAGAAAGAGGAACACTCCTCCATTGCTGGTGGGATTGCAAGCTGATACAACCTTTCCGGATATCAATTTGGCAGACCCTCAGAAAAATGAACATAATACTACCTGAGGACCCAGCTATTCCACTCCTTGGCTTATACCCAGAAGATGCTCCAGCATGTAATAAAGACACATGCTCTACTATGTTCATAGCAGCCATATTTATGATAGCCAGAAATTGGAAACAGTCTACATGTCCCTCAACAGAAGAATGGATACAGAAAATGTGGTACATTTGCACAATGGAATACTACTCAGCTATTAAAAAACAATTACTTCATGAAATTCTTAGGCAAAAGGATGGAACTTGAAAATATCATCCTGAGCGAGGTAACTCAGTCACAAAAGAATGAACATGGTATGTACTCACTGATAAGTAGCTATTAGCCTAAAAATTCGGAATACCCAAGACTCACTTCACAGCAACCATTGGGCTGAGCATGAGGTCCCAGATGGAGGAGTTGGAGAAGGGACTGAAGGAGCTGAGGGAATTGGCAGCCCCATAGAGTGAGCAATAGTGTCCACTGGCCTGACCTCCTGATGCTTCCAGAGACTGGATCACCAACCAAAGTATACACATGAAGGGACACATGGTGCTGGCCACATATGTGGCAGAGGAGGGTCTTGTTATACATCAAGGGGTAGGGGAGAGCCTTGGACCTGAGGGTGTTAGATGCCCCAGTATAGGAGAATGCCAAGGAGGGAAGACAAGAGTGGGTGGGTGGGTGGGTGGGTGGGGGAATACTCCCATAGAGGCAGGGGAGGGGAGAGGGAATAAGGAGGTTCCAAAGGGGAGATCTGGAATGGGGGAAACATTTGAAATGTAAATAAAGCATCAAAAAAAAAACAAAAAACAAAAAAAGAATAGGATGCTGTCATCACTTCCTCTAACAGATGCAGGATGGAGGCACCTGTCCTCAGCTTGCTGTAGGCACCTCCTTCCCTGTCATCCTGCCTATGAATGAGCACAGCTCCAATAAAATTCAACAGAGTTTTTATTGAGGATGAATCTTCGACGTTATCCCAAGCTTTCTTTATACACTGCATATCTTTACCTACTGACTGGAGTATGTCCACCTTCTGCCCCTTGTTTAGGATCTAACTGGTTCGCCCATGATTGATCACCCTCATGAAGTCACTTTCTCTCCTAGGAGAGAGCATTATTGACTGTATAATCATTTTTGGTCTGTGCCCCCCTCCTAAACAGCTTCCATATTTTAGCTCAGATATTCATCTACATCCCCCACACAACACTGGATGAAGTTGATTCAAAATCTCTAAACTTAAGGATAGACACAGAGTGACATAAGAAGGCAAATGTATTCTGTTCTGACTTTGTCAGTAGTGTGTCATTGGGCATATGACAAACAGTGAAACCAAGATGAGCATGAAGATTCTTAGTTCTAACATTCTAAGAGAATTTCATTCTGATACTAGAATATACAGAGATACAAACACTGGGATAGTCCCAGGAGCCATGCCCCATCCACATGGTCAGTCAGATGAATGTCACATGTGCAACTGAACCATTAAGGCTTAAACTCACCCATTCGTCTTCTATGATGCATTTTTGGCTAATTGAGCCCATGAATTTTCTTACTTGTTTCAGAAATAATTTAATATTTTCCCAATACTATCTGTTTCAGAGCCTGGGATAAGCATGTGAAATGACCTTAGGGGAACACAGGCAAGGCAATATCAGGCTGAGTAAGTGGCCATCCTCAGCAGAAAGGTGAAAATATATTGGTTAAACTATTGGTTGCAGTGGGAAAGAAAAAGGCTAAGGGTCTCGTTCTGTGTCTTCAAAGGCCTCTTATAATAGAACCCAAATGGGAATGGTGATTAGGGAAGTCCTCTGGGTTTGTATCCCTTAAATAAGGATTTTAGGGGACACTGGAGGCAGCTGAGATGGCTCAAAAGATAAAGATACTCACTGCCAAGTTTTCTTTCCTTAACCCACATGATAGAAAAATAAAACAACTCACACAAGTTATACTTTGACCTCCACATGCTGAAAGAGAGAGAGAGAGAGAGAGAGAGAGAGAGAGAGAGAGAGAGAGAGAACAAATAACTTGGACCCTTGGTGCTCTCAGAAACTGAACCACCAACCAAAGAACATACACAGACTGGCCCTAGGCCTCCCTGCACATGTGTAGCAGAGGTGCAGCTTAGTCTTCATGTGGATTCCGAACAACTGGAGCAGAGGCTATCCCAAAAGCTGTTGCCTGTCTGTGGAATATGTTCTTCTAGCTGGGATGCCTTGTCTGGCCTCAGTGGGAAAGGAAGCACCTAGACACTCAGAGACTTGAAGTTGAGGGAGGGGGTGATTTTCAAGGGGAGTTCCCACCTGGTCAGAGGAGAAGGGATCAGGGAGGGGGAGGACTGTGGGAGGGAGTGACTGGGAGGGAGCCAGTGAGCAAGATGTAAAGTGAATAACTAAAAAATAAAATAAAATTCAAAAAAAGAGAAAAAAGGGTTTGTTCGGTTTTTTTAATGTTTAAAACAACAACAAATTTGTTTTCAAGAAGTATTATTGGCTTCAACACCATACCCAAAAGACAAACATGTGATTGTTAGTGTTAACTTTCAACTTGACAGAATCTAGAAGTAATAATCACCTTTGGAAGTGCCTATGGAAGGAAGAGGGTTATCTTGATTGATTGACTGAGGACGGAAGCCCTGCCCACCATTCCTCTGGCTGATCCTGTACTGTGTGTGTGCAGACAGGAAGCTGAGAAGAGGCATCCATCTCTCTGTGCTTGAGGAGTGTGAGGAGTGTGACCAGCAGCTTCGATCTTCTGCTGCTTTTACTTCCCCCACCGCAAAGGGGCTGTGCTCTGGAACTGTGAGCCAGAATAAACTTTCTCTTCCTTAAGTTGCTTTTTAAATATTTGTATGTATTTATAGTCTCTCTCTCTCTCCCCCCCCCATGGTGTGTGTGTGTGTGTGTGTGTGTGTGTGTGTGTGTGTGTGTTATAAATACCACAACATGTGTTTGGAAAATCTCTCCTTCTACCATGTTGGTCCTGAGATCAAATCCAAGTTGCCAGGCTTGTCAGCAAGTGCTTTTAGCCACTGAGGCATCTTACTGGCCCTAGTTCCATATCCTTATGTCTGGATCCATGCCTATACCCATTTCTGTAGTTGGGGTTATACCAATATCTATATGTATCGCCACATATATGCCTCTATGCAGCTGCAGAGATAATACTTTTATTAGGTTTGTTGTAATGATAAAGTCATTAAAACATTGGTGTTCAATAAATATTTGTTGGATGACTGAAAAAAATAGATCTTTGCAACACTTTAAGTTCTGCAAAAGGTTAGATGTTATATCCTCCATTAATTGTTGTAAAGCAACAACAATAGAAAAGCCAGCATTAAACTTGCTCATCATTAGGAGATGCTTTACCGCAGGCGATTTCAGCTTCAGCAGCAGAGGAGACTTGAGGCTCAATGGTGTCACTAGAAAGAACTGCCCTGTTTCTTTCTGTCACCCTGATTCTGGCTCCATTTCAAAATTACTCTAGACAACAATTAAAATCTGTGTTTTCTTGTTTATGTGCCCTTGGGGCATTAGGATCTTCTCTTGGTCTTCTCTTGACTTGTTTCTTTGCATTACTATGAAGCAAGCTCTGTCCAACTTAAGAAAAATGATAATTTTTTGTAACAATACTATCTAGCTCATATAAATTCTAGAAAGCTTGGGACAGTATAGCCAGTAGCAACCTTTAAGAGAAACCTCAAAACTCCTAAGCATTAAACCCTGTATCCCAGGTACTTATGAAGTAGGCATCCTCAATGGCTCATCTAACCGAAAGTGCTTGCCTGAGACCAAGTATATGGTCTTTGGGATGTTCGGCCCATAGACTCACATCTTTTGTGAGTCATAAGGCAGCAATGCCCTAGACACAGAGTGATTCAAAGAGTGGCACACAGTAAGGCCCACTCAGAGGTTGTTACAAGACCTTCTCACATGAGCCACCCACATGCTATGCAGCTCCCCTGAAAACAAAATTGAAAGGGTTGACTCACTACTCTGCAATGCTTCAGGACTTCAGCCGAAAAGAATGAGGCCTCTGCATAATAATTATCAGCCCACTGCTTCGTGGATCTCCCTCTTCAGTGGGGTCTGGCAGCACAGTTGGCCAGAGCTCCAGTTTGCGGTCTCGTCAGGGTTGAATTCAAGAGACAGTTCCACTTCTAATTTCAGTTAGGGCAAAGGCTACTGAAGAGCTGTCAAGGCAAGCTTGACTCAGCCAGCAGCAAACACAGTAATAGCAGCTAGCTCATCCACCAACAGTGGCAGGGAGCAACAACCAGAACAGGTTCCTGGGAGCATGGAATGCACTCCCAGGGATGCTGAAAATACTCCAGAAAGGGAAAGGTCACAGGCGAAGGGGATTCCTTCACAAGTAAGTGAGGATTTAGAAGCAGCAAGTATTAATGTTAAAACTCCCAGTCTCCAGGGGCGTGCAGATCTCAGAGGGCATGCAGACCACATTTGTGATTAGGGAAACTCCTGTCATCTTCAGGAAATAGAAATGGAACTCAGAAGGAAAATAGAGGCTTTGCTAATTAGCTTGCTTCCTTTCTTCTCCTAGAAGACATACAACTGCTTTTTTGGAGGCTTGACCTTCAGATTTTTGCAAGTCTGTTTTCTTATAGACTTAAAAACTCAGCAATTCAGGACTTTTTTTTTTTTTCAGAAAAACTTGAGTTGGAACTCCAACAGAGAACTCTTTCACTGCCTCTGCCATAATTACTATATTACTGTGCTTTATTATCTTCAAAGAATGTAAGTCTAGCTAAATTCTTAAAACTTATTTCACGAATCTATTGAGTATCCCTGAACATGTATCTACCAGAATACTATTTCCAAGAGCACAGGACCTTTCATATCTTGTTAGTGAATTCCTCTAGGCTTAGAGCAATAACTGCTACATGTGGCAAGTGCTCAACAAATATTGTTAGATGAATATTAAGATGTGGTTCCTCACAGAGCTGGGAGCATTTTATATGCTCAGATGAAAATTCAGACATGGTGACAAATGCCTATAACTGGGCCCTTGGGAGATTAAGGCAGGAGAATAACAGTGAGACTTCATATCTCTCTCTCTCTCTCTCTCTCTCTCTCTCTCTCTCTCTCTCTCTCCCCCAAATATCAAATCTTCAGGACTTCATTTGAATTGTAGCCATATTGTAACACATTTTAAGCAATGTGTTCATAATCATCTTTGCCAACTCCTGCCTGGGATAGTTCTCTACCTAAACTCCTAAACTCTACTGTAAAAACACTTTCACCTGGTCAACCACTTCTCAGTCTTCCAATTTTCCTGGTGTATTCAGTCTTTCAACAAAGACAGAGAAAGAAGTATCATTCAACAAATGCCAGAGAGTAAGTCAAGATAAAAGCAAATGGCTGAGGACAGAGCAGACACCAAATGGCAGTAGCTGTAGAGAGAACTATCTTTAGGGGTCATAGCTGGGATGGTTAAGTTATGATAGAACTGACTAATGGATCATGAAAAAATAAAAGAGAAGCAAAATCCAAGTTTTCTAGATAGTGTGTAGATTGTATGGCTGTCCAACTCCTGTAACTAACTTGACTTAATTTTCTTTTTTCTTTCTTTCTTTCTTTCTTTCTTTCTTTCTTTCTTTTTCCGGGTTTTTGAGACAAGGTTTCTCTGTATAGCCCTGGCTGTCCTGGAACTCACTCTGTAGGCCATGCTGGCCTCAAACTCAGAAATCCACTTCTCTGCCTCCCAAGGATTAAAGGAGTGTGCCACTACTACCCAGCAATGTCTGTCCAGTATAGGAAAGTCCAGCTCTATCCCCATCTCCTGCAGTGGTGGGAAAGCATGGTAGAATGGGAATCTGAGAATGTAGAGTGGATTCAGAACCAGGGGCAAGCACCAACAGACTAACAGGTTCACCTGTACACACACACACACACACACACACACACACACATGCTCACTCACACATACCCACACACACATGCACACTCACACACACACACACACACACACACACACACGCATTCATTCACACAGGAGACTGTAAAGTACCATCCCCAGTAACAATGCTGTCTAAGAAATTATCATGAGAATTATGCAATGTGTTCACTAGCTTTCTTGGGGAAATCAATTCCTAACACATTCATATCAAATCATCACATTACATACTTTAAATTTATATAGTTTGTCAACTATATATCAATAAAGCAGAGAAAGGAGAGGTAACTAGAAGTCAATAGAGAAAACACAAAAACATTCACTAATGTACATGAAGCCAGTACAGCAGTTCTCTAAAGGTTTCTCTGAACCTGTATCTAAGTGCATTATTACAGCTACACTTTTTAAACGTAACTGACTCGAGACTCTGGAAGTGGCAGGAGGAGCTACTGTTCCATTTGTTGGTATTAAGACCTCTGAAAGCATAATCACTTCAGCTCTCAGAATAATTGTATGGAGGATGAGTCATGCCCCACATGGAAAAGTGAAGGGGAATCTAACAAAAGACTCCCTGTGAAAGAGTCAGACTCCTCTAGGAAATGAGCAACAATCTCAGTGTTGACAGCCATGCTGCCCTCCCTTCCAAGTCTCAGCTTTTCATCAGGCAGGATATTTTTAATCCCTGTTCTGGAAGATTGCTTTACAAACTAAGATGTTAAAAATGCTGACACTCTGAGGAATTTAGAGGTTTTCTTACTTAGCCCTATGTCAGAAGCATTTCTCAAAGCAACTTAAGACAAAGCCTTAAATGTACTATACAGTCTGATTCATTGGTTTGCTTAAGGTGGCTTCCTGGTTTTCCATTTATTTTTACTCTCCCATGGCTTTTCATGGACCTTAGTGCTTCTAACTACACTATGGTGACCATTTTGATATACAGTTCTGATTCCAAGTAACATAATTTCCAAGTGTCAGATCTGAAATAGAACTTGCAAGTCTCCTGGCCCATCCACTGGCTTACAGATTGATCTCAGAAATGACTGGCATTCATTCTCATCAATCATGGTCTCTCTGCTTTTGTTCTTATGGCTTCCATATGTTTCTGCAAAACAAGATTTCACTGAAGATGTGTGAGTGTTGGAATCACTAACCAAAAAGGGGAAAAAAAAACATTAAATTTTAATCCACTCATTTTCATTCATTTATTTTGCTCAACTTGGCCCTACCAACCTTAGCCTAAGGTTCTGTTGAGCAATGGAGAAGAAAACCCTACCTTTCTTGGCCTCAAGGTATTTCCATTCTGGTCCAGAAAGGCAGACACAGAGATAATCTCATCTGATGAGACAGGAGTTGAAAACCCACCCAGGGGGTTGTCAAAAGAAATGTGGGCACCAATGTAAGGGGACAGAAAAAACACAGGCAAAATCATTGGTAAATCATATAAAGAGAAAAAAAAAACAAAAACATGAGATCTCAGAGTGGTAAATGATTTTGTTGGACTTTTAGGCACATTTTCTTATGGCAGATCCCCAGGAAGTAGTCAGGTAATTGATTTAGCTAATTGTTATGTGGGTAATATAAACTTCATGAAGGAGCTTATAGGTCTCTGAAAAGTACTTTGTTTTGCAAATTAGAACCAGAAAGCACAACTGTCTAACATGATCTTATGGAAATGTGAATGTGTATAAAGGCCCAGCTATTTAAAAAAAAAAAAAAGAAAGGAAGGAAGGAAGGAAGGAAGGGAGGAAGAAAGAAGTGTAGGTTTCCATCTGAGGCCAGAGCTGATCCTGTGCCATGGGACTCCATACCCAAAAAGTGCTCAGAGACAGCTAGCCTATGAGGACTGCTGACATACTTGTGAGCACACGTAAGACCATTACTTCTGTTCAAATTCATGACCCAAGAGGGACCTGCCCAGATCCATCAAGACACAGGAAGCAAGGAACAGCTAGGAACAGAATCCTTCTGGTTTCTGTCTGCACCCCAGAACTGAGCTTGTACCATAGCTCTCCATACCCAAATTTCTCCTAGAGAAAACTGGTCTCCTAGGAGTACTGACACAGAGGTTTACAAGAAGGACAAGCCACAGTCAGAGAGTGCAAGACCAGCTAACACCAGAGATAACCAGATGGCGAAAGACAAGGGCAAGAACATAAGCAACAGAAACCAAGGCTATTTGGCATCATCAGAAACGAGTTCTCCTACCACAGCAAGCCCTGGATACTCCATTATGATGATAAAGGACATTAAGAAAAAAACATAAATATAAAACACAAGAGAACACAGGTAAACAGGTAGGAGCACTTAAAGAGGAAACACAAAAATCCCTTAAAGAATTACAGGAAAATACAACCAAACAGGTGAAGGAATTGAACAAAACCATCCAGGATCTAAAAATGGAAATAGAAACAATAAAGAAATCAAAAAGGGAGACAACTCTAAAGATATAAAACCTAGGGAATATGTCAGGAGTTATAGATGCAAGCATCACCAACAGAGTATAAGAGATAGAAGAGAAAATCTCAGGTGCAGAAGATTATTATAGAAAACATTGACACAACAATCATAGAAAATGCAAAATGCAAAAAGCTCCAAACCCAAAACTTCCAGCAAATCCAGGACACAGTTAAAAGATCAAGTCTGAAGATAATAGGTATAGAAGAGATCAAGACTCCCAACTTAAAGGGCCAGTAAATATCTTCAACAAAATTATAGAAGAAAACTTCCCTAGCATAAAGGAAGAGATGAACAAAAACATACAAGAAGCCTACAGAACTCCAAATAGACTGTACCAGAAAAGAAATTCCTCCCATCACATAATAGTCAAAACACCAAATGTACAACACAGGGAAAGAATATTAAAAGCAGTAAGGGAAAAAGGCCAAGTAACATATAAAGGCAGACCTATGAGAAGTACACCAGACTTCTCATCAGAGACTATGAAACCTAGAAGATCCTGGGCAGATCTCATACAGATCCTAAGAGAATACAAATGCCAGCTCAGACTACTATACCCAGTAAAACTCTCAATTATCATAGATGGAGAAACCAAGATATTCCATGGCAAAACCAAATTTACACAATATCTTTCAAAAAACAGCCCTAAAAAGGATAATAGATGGAAAACACCAACACAAGGAGAGAAACTATGCCCTAGAAAAAGCAAAAACAAAAAGCAATCTTCTTTCAACAAACCCAAAAGAAGATAGTCACACAAACATAAAAATAACATCAAAAATAACAGGAAGCAACAATCACTTTTCCTCAGTATCTCTTACCATCAATGTACTTAATTCCCCAATAAAAAGAAATAGACTAATGGACTGAATATGTGAACAGGACCCAATATTTTACTGCATACAGGAAACACACCTCAGTGTAAACACTAAAAGATAAACACTACCTCAAAGTAAAGGGCTGGAAATTTTTCCAAGCAAATGATCCCAAGAAACAAGCTGGAGTAGCCATTCTAATATCAGATAAAATCAACTTTCAACCAAAAATCATCAAAAAGATAAAGAAAGACACTTCATACTCATCATAGGAAAAATCTACCAAGAAGAACTCTCAATTCTGAACATCTATCCTTCAAATGCCAGGGCGCCTACATTCATAAAAGAAGCTCAAAACTCACATTGCACCTCACACAATAATAGCACCCCACTCTCATCAATGGACAGATCGTGAAAGCAGAAACTAAACAGAGACACAGTGAAATTAACAGAAGTTATGGACCAAATGGATTTAACATATCTATAAAACATTTCATCCTAAATCAAAAGAATAGTCCTTCTTCTCAGCACCTCATGGTACCTTCTCCAAAACTGACCATATATCGGTCACAAAATAAACCTCAACATATATAAGAAGATTGAAATAATCCCATGCCTCCTATCAGATCACTACAGAATAAGGCTGGTCTTCAATAGCAAAAAACAAAAAATCAAAAAAACAAAAAACAAAAAACAAAACCAGAAAGCTAACATACACATGCAAGCTGAAATGCTCTATTCAATGATAACTTGGTCAAGGAAAAAATAAAGAAAGAAATTAAGGACTTTTTAGAATTAATGAAAATGAAGGTGCAACATACCCAAACTTATGGGATACAATGAAAGCAGTGCTAAGAGAAAAACTCAGAGCACTGAGTGCCTCCAAAAAGAAACTGGAGAGAACATACATTAGCAGCTTAACAGCACATTTGTAAGCTCCTGAACAATAAGAAGCAAATACACCCAAGAAGAGTAAGGAAATAATCAAACTCAGGGCTGAAATCAACCAAGTAGAAACAAAAAGAACTATACTAAGAATCAACAAAATCAGGAACCTGTTCATTGAGAAAATCAACATGATAGACAAACCCTTAGCCAGACTAAGCAGAGGGCACAGAGACAGTATCTAAATTAACAAAATCAGAAATGGAAAGGGAACAGATTCTGAGGAAATTAAAAACCTCATCAGATCATACTACAAAAGACTATACTTAACAAAACTGGAAAATCTGGACGAAATAGACAATTTTCTAGACAGATGCCAGATAGCAAAGTTAAATCAGGATCAGATTAACCATCTAAACAGTCCCAGAGCCCCTAAAAAAATAGAAGCAGTCATTATAAGTCTCCCAACCAAAAAAAAAAAAAAAAAAAGCCCAGAACCAGATGGGTTTAGTGCAGAATTGTATTAGACCTTCAAAGAAGACCTAATACCAATACTCTTCAAATTATTCCACAAACTTGAAACAGAAGGAACACTACCCAACTCATTCTATGAGACCACAGTTATACTGATACCAAAACCTCACAAAGACCAACAATAAAAGAAAACTTCAGACCAATTTCCCTTATGAATATCAATGCAAAAATACTTAGTAAAATTCTCACAAACTGAATCCAAGAACACAACAAAATGATGATTCACCATGAACACGTAGGCTTCATTCAGGGATGAAGGGATGGTTTAATATATGGAAATCCATCAATGGAATCCACTACATAAACAAACTCAAACTCATTTCATTAGATGCTGAAAAAGCACTTAACAAAATTCAGCATGCCTTCATAGTCTTGGGAAGATCAGGAATTCAAGGACCATAATTAAACATAGTAAAAGCAATATACAGCAAACCAGTAGCCAACATCAAACTAAATGGAGAGAAACTTAAAGCAATCCCACTAAAATTTGGGACTAGACAAGACTGCGCTCTCTCTCTCTCTCTCTCTCTCTCTCTCTCTCTCTGTCTATTCAGTATAGTACTTGAAGTTCTAGCTAGAGCAATTAGACAACAAAAGGAGGTCAAAGGGATACCAACTGGAAAGGAAGAAATCAAAATCTCACTATTTACAGATTATATGATGGTTACATAAGTGACCAAAAAACTCCACCAGAGAACTGCTACAGCTGATGAACAACTTCAGCAAAGTGGCCGGATACAAAATTAACTCAAGCAAATCATTAGCCTTCCTATACTCAAAGGATAAACAGGCTGAGAAAGAAGTTAGGGAAATGACACCCTTCACAACTGTCACCAACAATATAAAGTATCTTGGTGTGACTCTAACCAAACAAGTGAAAGATCTGTATGACAAGAACTTCAAGTCTCTGAAGAAAGAAATAGAAGAAGACCTCAGAAGATGGAAAGATCTCCCATGCTCATGGATTGTCTGGATTAATATAGTAAAAAATGTCCATCCTGCTGAGAGCAATCTACAGATTCAATGCAATCCCCACCAAAATTCCAACTCAATTCTTCATAGACTTAGAAAGAGCGATTCATTTGGAATTACAAAAAACCCAGGAGAGCACAAACTGTTCTCAACAATAAAAGAACTTCTGGGGGAATCAGCATCCCTGACCTCAAGCTGTACTATAGAGCAGTAGTGATAAAAACTGCATGGTATTGGTACAGTGACAAGCAGGTAGATCAATGGAATGGAATTGAAGACCAGCAATGAACACACACACTTATGGTCACCTGATCATTGACAAAAGAGCTAAAACCATCCAGTGGAAAAAAGACATCATTTTCAACAAATGGTGCTGTCTCAACTGGTGGTCCACATGTAGAAGTATGCAAATTGATCCAATCTTATCTCCCTGCAAAATGCTCAAGTCCAAGTGGATCAAGGACCTCCACATAAAACCATATACATTTAATCTAATAGAAGAGAAAGTGGGGGAAAGTCTTGAACACATGGGCACAGGGGAAAAAGTTCCTGAACAGAACACCAATGGCTTATGCTCTAAGATCAAGAATCAGCAAATGGGACCTCATGAAATTACAAAGCTTCTGTAAGGCAAAAGACACAGTCAATAGGACGAAACGGCAACCAACAGATTGGAAAAAGATCTTTACCAATCCTACTTTGTGGGAACAATCTAGGTCAGTGGAAAGAAGTCCCGAGTGTCTGCAGCACCGAGGGTGCTGCAGCTCTGGGAGGGATGTGGGACACGAGGGAAGTGGCCGTGTGCCTCAGTTCCCAATCCAAAGGACAGGTCAGGCTGTGGGAAGCCTTTGGGGGCCCTGCCAGTGAATGGGGGAGTGATGGCCTTCCTGGGGAACACCGAAGCTGGCTCTGGAGTTTCCAGGTTCTGGGCATCCTGGATGCCATGGTCTGCTGGGAACGGCCCCCCCTTCCCCTCCCCCACACCCCCTCCCCGCAAAGCACAGCTGGCGTCCAGCAACGGACTGGTTCCTGTGCCTTGTGGCACCGGCTAGCTGCTTAGGCTTGAGGGAATGTGGTGGCCGTCTGGAAGCACTGAGAAGCCAGATGCCTTCGGTGTGAGATTAGATGCAGCTCCTTAATTGAAGGCTGGATCCCTCGCTTCCCACTGTGGGTCAAGAAGAATATACAGTCCATAATTCTAGGAGTGTGGAGTGGTGTGGATGGAATTGTACCCCTGGCCCTCTGGGGGAGGCGAGGCAGATATAATAACTGGGAAGGGCCTTGGCTAAGTCTCTAGGTGTCTCATTAACCTGGGTATGGCTTGGGGCTGCATGGCCACACCTCTACCTTCAGGGGGCTTGGGAGCATGATCAGGCCTCTACCTGAGGAGGGGCTGGGGGCTTGACCCTTTTTTAGGTGACCGAATATCACAGACCTATGGAGAGATGTAGCCAAGTGTTAGACGCTGTATTTTAGGAGCTTAGGCAAACAGTTGCCATCCCTTGTAGGTTGAGGACAGCCCATTGGGCCTGTAATGTTCAAACCTTAGCTCTACCAGAAACACAGACTTCCAATCATGGCCCGACACTACATCTGATAGAGGGCTAATTTCCAATATATACAAAGAACTCAACAAGTTAGACTCCGGAGAACCAAATAAATAACCCTATTAAAAATGGGGAACAGAGCTAAACAGAGAATTCTCATGTGAGGAAACTTGAAGGGCTGAGAAGCATCTAAAGAAATGTTCAACATCCTTAGTCATCGGGGAAATGCAAATCAAACAACCCTGAGATTGCACCTCACACCAATCAGACTGGCTAAGATGTCACTCAGATGACACTCAGGTTGCTGGTGGGATTGCAAGCTGGTACAACCCCTCTGGAAATCAGTTTGGCAGTTCCTCAGAAAATTGGACATAGTACCTGAGGACCCAGATATACCACTCCTGGGCATATACCCCTAAGATGCTCCAACATGCAATAAGGACACATGCTCTATTATGTTCCTAGCAGCCATATTTATAATAGCCAGAAGCTGAAAACAACCCAGATGTCCCTCAACAGAGAGATGTCTACAGAAAACGTGGTACATTTACACAATGGAATACTAGTCAGCTATTAAAAACAACTTCATAAAATTCACAGGCAAATGGATGGAACTTGAAAATATCCTGAGTGAGGTAACTCAGTCACAAAAGAACAAGCACGGTATGTACTCACTGATTAAATTCACTCACGAATTTTTTAGTCCAAAAATTCCGAATACCAAAGAAGGTCATTCACAGACCATATGAAGCCTAAGAAGAAGGAGGGCCAAAATGTGGATGCTTCAGTGCTTTATAGAAGGGTAACAAAATACACACAGGAGGAAATATGGAGACAAAGTGTAGAGCAGAGACTGCCCCACCTGGGGATCCATCCCATATACAGACACCAAACCCAGACACTATTGTAGATGCTGGGAAGTACTTGCAGATGGAAGCATTATAAGGTTTCTCCTGAGAGGCTCTATCAGAGCCTGACAAATACAGAAGTGGAAGCTCAAAGCCAACCCTTGGACTGAGCTCTGGGATCCCTTATGGAGGAGTTGGAGAAGGGACTGAAGGAGCTGAGGAGGTTTGCAGCCCCATGGAGGGAGCAACAGTGTAAACAGGCCAGACACCCAGGAGCTCCAGGGGACTGGACCACCAACCAAGGAATATACATGGAGCGACCCATATATGTGCCATATATGTGGCAGAGGAGGGGCCTGAGGATGTTAGATGCCCCAGTGTAGGGGAATGCCAGGGGGGTGGGGAGGGAGGATTGCAGTGGGTGGGTGGGGGAGCACCCTCATAGAGGCAGGGAAAAGGGGGATGGGATAGGGGGTTTCTGAGAGGGAGACCTGGAATGGGGAAAACATTTGAAATGGAGATAAAGAAAATACCCAATTACAAAAATGTAATTATGGGATACCTTATTTGGTGTTAGGAGCTGTGGGCAGATAGATACCTAATACATAATCCAGTCCCTATGGATAACCGTGTAAGCACGGATGATATAAGGTCAATTTCCATTCAGGATCCAAGAACAATAG
Source organism: Rhynchomys soricoides (assembly GCA_019843965.1). Lineage (NCBI taxonomy): Eukaryota > Metazoa > Chordata > Mammalia > Rodentia > Muridae > Rhynchomys > Rhynchomys soricoides. Next base: position 720,707 of record JADRCH010000306.1, on the reverse strand, counting down.
GCTGATAGAGGGTGACTTCCTTGATTCCACATCGTGAGCAGGAAGGCACTACTGATAAGATCATAATCAATGTAGTCTAAAAGATAATCAGAAGCTTGTCTCTATGGTTATTATCACCCCAAAAAGTCCTTTCAGTTCCATCAGGCTGTCTCCTAGCCCTCCATCCACACCCCACACTGTGCTATGTCCTCTCTCAAGTTTCTTACTATGTGCAGAGAGGCCAGCCTCCCTCCTTTAACAACCCCTGCTAACCCCTAAAGGCCGGAGCAGACTTCCACATACATAAAATCCATGGAAATTCCCCAAGTGTCAGATGTAACAGAAACAACAGAAAGACAGCTAGAAAAGGAAAGAGTGTAGCTGCACCAGGGGGGAGGAGGAAGAATGAAGTGGGTCTCAGAGCTCAAGGAAACAGTCAGGATCCTTCTCCACAAAACCGAGGCTTCTCCTCATGGATCTCACTCATCCTCTCGGGTCTAGGACCCTGAACCTGACTTGCAGGAAAAGTTTCCACACCACGAGAAAAATAATCAACGGCAGCAGTCATCTCTGTGCCTTACACATGTAGCAAATGACTTTTGTTCTGAATGTAAGAAGCTGGAGAGGTCACACATCCATGGTGATAGATTCAGGTGTCAGGTTGCCATGTGGCTGTTTTGCTGACCTCCCAGTGCACCGAACTAGATCACCTGTGGTTCTTTCTCTAGACTCACAAGGTCATGTCGGTGAGAAAATAGAACACATGAGTACAGATCCTAAATAACAAGATTACAGGAATGCCCCCTATGGAGAACAAAATTAAATATTTTTAAATTTAATGGCGTCATTTCATGTTCGTTTTTAGCTATAAATTACTGAGGAATTATTTTTCTATATTATAAATATATCATATTTCTGTACAGAGTCAGAAGGGATAAACTAATAATGTTTCCTTATGAACTACCACATTTTATTATCTGTATATGTTTATGTGTGGTGTGTATGCTTGCATGAGTGTTCACACATATGTGGTACATGAAAATGCTTATATACTTGTGTGCAGATTGGGCAGATATCATCCTTCATCACTAATTGCTCTTTACTTTCTAAGGCAAGGACTGTCACTGAACCTTGAACTAATTCAGCTAGTCTAGGAGCCAGTTGCTCAAGAGATCCCGTGTCCACCTCCAGAACTGGGATTAAAAACACACACACACACACACACACACACACACACACACACACTCCTGGCTGTTCTTTATGGGTATTGGGGAACTGAACTCTGGTCCTAACAACTTGCCCAGCAAGTGCTTTATCCAGTGAGCCATCTCTTCAGCCCAATCTAAATAATTGTAAGAGTTTTGTTGGTGTCCACTGCTCCAGTTTGACTGTGTTACTTGCACTTTTGGTTTTACAGTTTGTTTTTTAAGTTTAAATTTGTGTCTTAAAACACAGTCTTTGACAAGATTTAGGCAAAAAGCTAGTAGGTTGAACTAACTCATTAGGTTATTTCAGAGTCCAAGGGAAGTCAAGAAGGGAGAAAGAATGGATAAATCTTAGAGAAATTGGCAGTGGGGCTTTTGAGGACTTCTCACCACAGATACTCCTATGACATTGGTTTCTGTGACACATCAATCTTACGCCTTTGCTCAGCCCCACTGCCATTTTAATTCTTTGGATAGAGCTCCTGTTGGACACAAGTTGGATCAAATATGCTATTTGAAAAAAAAACCAGTTTAATGAAAATATATCTAAACAGGGATATAAACCTGGGCACCAGAGAAGCCAAGTATACAGAAGACAGAGCAATTCCTTAGGAGGGGGAAATACACCTTCCCATTTCAAATACCTCTTTTCTCCTGCAGTTTTTACATCTTCTCTCTCACTCCTCTATCACCTCAGGCCAATAATAGCTATACATATCCTACGTGAACTCAAATGCTCTCTTATTGTACATACATAAATACACTATATGTGTGTGTGTGTGTATCAACAAAAGTCAGAAAAAATAATCTTATTCTGTAAGTTGTACAAACAATGCAGTTCAATTGTGAACCACCGTATAGAGTGTAAACTAAAAGTTCTGTAAGTAGAAATTGGCCACTATATATATATAGACTATGATAATGTACTAGCTCTTATCTTACAACACACAGAATGTTTTTCCTTTATTACTAAATATGTTTAGCTATTTTCTAAAAGTAAAATCTAGCCATTTATCAATACCAGAAAAATATGATATATACATATGTATATATGTATATGTATATGTATATATGTATATGTATGTATGTATATCCTGTTATGCTCCATTCAATAATCTGTAAAAAAAAAAAAAAATTCCAACAACCTTTACAAAATCTTCATCTTTCTTCAAGTTATGGCACCTGTACACTCTTATTTCTTGAATGTTTTTCTTTCCTTGGCCCCTGTAGCCCTATCCATATTAAGGAACATATTCCAATGTTCATTTTTCTTTTTCCTTCCCTTTATTCAGTGGCATTACTCAAGGACACAATTGTCAATTTCGTCCTGAAAACTACCTTTCTGTTTTCAAAGAATTCTGTTTAATTCATACTTAATGGGCAGTATGTCTCCAATAAAAGCTATACCCGTGTCAGAATTCATATCATTACTGTGGGATCGCCACTCTCAATTGTCCCCTTTTTGGTATTGTTCCAGAGCCCTAGAAATCATGTACTAATCTCTAAATCAGACTGCCCAATTTTACTGATAAATGGTTCTGTAAACTTTGATATATAACGATTAAATAATAGTGTTGCTGAAACATTATAAGTTTTCAAATAAGCAAATGTAAGCAGCCTAACACTGTTTTCACTTGGGATAAATTACTAAGAAATTCAGGAATCTTTACCATAGTCCTAAATTACAGGGACGAATATACAATAAAATAGTGTTCTATCTGCCTATTCTTCAAATCAATTTTCAACCCATCAAAAAATACTAATTATGGAAAATGACCAACCTTCTAGCGCCTCAAACCAGTGATAACTACAAGTCCCATGATGCAAAGCTCGAGACTGAGCCTATGTTACCCAAAGTGCCTCCTGGGAATTGAAGTCTTCTCTTCACCTATTTGGCAAACTAGATATTATAGCCCCATTTCTCAGAAACACACTTTTAGTAATAAAATCTATGAAAAAATTGTCGATTCCCTGTGGGGGAATTAGATTTGTTCGGGCCACTGCAGAGACAGAGACCAACAATCCCAGCGTAAGCCTCCGGGGGCGGCGCCGTGGTGTGACGTCACTTCCTGGAGCGGCTTACCACCCCTCCCACTTTAGGCCATCGCTCCCTCAGGGAACCTGGCTGGGTGGCGGTGCCCGGGCACCGAGTGGCTGCTCTGGGGAGGGAGGTCACGTGAGGAGTCCGAGTACCCGGGCAGGACGCGACCCGCCGTAGTCGAAGAGGAGCTTCCTTCCTTCACCTGACCACGCGGGGTCGCGGAGCTCGCCAAGGTAGGACGCGGGGTCACCTGCCGCCTGGGCGGCGGCGGGCGCGCGGGAGGCTGCGGGGACGTGGAGGGAGCCCGGACCCCGCCGCACCCCTGGCCGCGCTGACCTGCGGTCGCCCGGGAGGACCGGAGGCGCCGGAGCCGGGCCTGAGGGGTAGCGGCCCGCGCCGACCACACCTCCCTGCTAGGTCCCGTGGGCCTGCGTTCCGCCACGGTGCTGTCACCCATCTCACAGGTAGCGCGGGAGCATCCTCCTGGGAGACAGACGTCAGGCGCCCCCAAGAACGTGACACGCCCTCCGCAGGCTCGGCTCTCCCGTGGGTGGGAGTCCAGGGGGGGCTCATAGGCCGCCCTTGGCAGCCCGGGGCCTCAGATGGCAGATGGCAGATGGCAGAGGCCAGCGCTGGGAACTACCAGAATCCTGACCGGTTATTCTTTAGGGGAGGGGCAGGAGAAGGGTCAGGAAGAACCCAAGAGGTGAATCAGCAGCTCAAGTTTCTTGAATGTTCCACAATAAGGAAGGTTGCACTGGCCGCGGATGGTAGAACACCGGTTCAGCGTCTTCCCACGTCCGGCTTGCTAAGAGTAGAGTAAATAACGTTGGGCTGGTACATACCGTGTTGCTGTGTATAAATAGACCTGTCATTTCTCTTGGTCAGTACTTAAAATTTCTGAGTTTATTACTTAACGACGTAATGGTAAATCATTACTTCTTTATTCTACAAAATTATTCTGACATAAAATACAACCATCTTTTGGACCTTGAGTTATGGAGAATTAATAATCTAGAAGCTAATGCAAAAACTTTAATCATTTAATTTGGTTGACTGTAAACCCCACTCACCTTTTTTTTTTTTTTTTTAACTTAAGTTCACAGGCAGCAACTAGGTAAGGTAGTGAGACCCTGTCTAAAAATTACCATTCTTTTAAGGAAAGAGGTTTAGAATACATGTATAGCATTTGCAAGTCTCAATAAAATAAAAGAGCATTCCTTAATAATAATCTAAACTTCTGACTGACTGATTAGCCTGTGTAAATCCTTGGGAGTTTCAGTAATTGAATAAAAAAGTAAAATGAGTGACTTTTTTTTCCTTCTTTTGTTCCTATGTTGCATATAGTACTACCAGGACAACAAAACTTGTCATCTTTTTCTTTTTTGGGGGGGCGTGGGGGTCGGAGTGGACAGGGAATGTGTTTGTATGTATGTTGGGATTAAGTCCATTTAAAATGAATATTGCAAAAAATAAAGGAAAGTAGACCAAAAAAATGTGTATCATGAGGTCAAGAAAAGAGATGTAAAATAAGTTTGTTCTCTTTACCATGTAAACAAGAGTCCACAGAGATAAATCAGATTAAAAGATGGTGTTAGATATAGGTCTTCATAAGTAACTGAGGGCCACAAATTAAGAGGATTTGTTTTCTTTTGGATTGAGCTCTAGGTTGAAGACTAATCCTTCGATATGTGCTTCTCATTCCCAGCTAGTGAATTCCTAAGAAGAAAACAATGAACTGCATGCTGGTTGTTCTTTAAGTGTTTGGACTCAAAGGTGTACAAATTTGTTGCCAAGGCCAAAGAAGATGGCAACCCCTTATGTCCCAGTTCCGATGCCAATAGGAAACTCTGCTTCCAGCTTTACAAACAACAGAAATCAAAGGAGTTCTTCTTTTGGCAGTGTGTCAACAAGCTCCAGCTCTTCCAAAGGCCATTTAGAAGACTCAAGTGTGGGCACTTTTAAGCAGACGAATGTCCAGGATCAGATGGACAGTACATCATCGGTCTGTAGCAGTCCTCTCATTAGGACTAAATTCACAGGTACAGATTCATCCATTGAATATTCAACGAGACCAAGAGACATTGAAGAACAGCATCCTGATGCAGTGAATTGGGAAGAAAGACCTTCAACACCTACAATTCTAGGTTATGAGGTTATGGAAGAGCGAGCCAAATTTACTGTAAGTATTTGCTTATGTGTGCCGAGTAAGGCAAGCCTATACTTTGACCATATAGTCTTTAGGATCCAGTTTTGTTTTAGCATTATGTTTGAGAGTCACCCTTAATCTTGCATAAATTTAGGTATCTCATTTTTATTGCTGGCAATACTTGTTTTTTGAGGTTCTTTCTGGCACTACTACTGTGATCATTTAGTACCAGTCACTTGGAAAGTACATGTACACTTTTCTATTTATATTCTTCTTAGGAGTAAAATTGTTAGTACCATAGCCTAGCATTGGAAAATACTGGTGAGCCATGCTCTGTAGTGGGGATACCACTGCAATGTGGGATTTCCGCTCATTCTCCATCTCCCTAGTGTATTGCCTTTTTCCTTCCTTCTTATTTTATGTTTTCTAGTTTATATAAAATGTGAGTAACTTAATAACTAATTTTGGCTATTTGAATATTCTCTTGCACATTCTCCTATACATCTCCATTTTGCAGTTTTCTGTGTTCTAGACCCAGCTCTGGCTAGCACTTCTCTGCAATCTATGCCTCCTAGAATGCTGTAAAGATGTTGCCCATGTTTTTTTCTAACAATTTTTTTTTATAGACTTTAACATTTATATCTGCAGACCATCCAGGAGTGATTCTTAAGTCCATATTGTGATGAAAGGCCCAGCCATTTATATTTTTCTGTGAAATCACGTAATCAAGCACATAACTAAAAGCCTTCATTTCCAGTGTTTCCTATTTTCTGCCTTTTACCAGTTCCAAAATCCTAATTAGCAAAGGATGTTTATACCCAGTATGTTCAGCACACTGTTATTTCTCAGGATAGCCTGTGCTGTTCTCCCTATGCACTGAGATGTGTAACGTCTGTAAAGTAGCTGGAGAGAACATCGTCTTCACAGTACTGTCCTCAAACATCGATGTTTGTCTTGAAGTCTTCCTAATAACATTTGTAATTGTCCATGCAGAGGCCTTGTGGTCAGATTTCTGTCTGGTATAGCTGTTTGATATATGTAGAAGAGATCTACATTTACTTGGCTTCCATTTTTTAACTAATTTTTTTCAAGTCTATCCGGCTTTAATATTTTTGGTTTTATTTTGTTTCTTTTTTGGTATTTCAAGACAGGGTTTCTCTATGAGGTCTTGGCTGTTCCTGGAACTCACTGTGTAGACCAGGCTAGCCTTGAACTCATACACATCTGCCTGTCTCTGTCTCCTAAGTGTTGCATTTGGGCATGGACCACCATTGTCAGCTTGGTTTAAATACATTAATATTGTGTGCTTATGCACATTGCCCTATATGTGTTTGCTATATGTGCTTGCTAAAGTCACATTAAATCAAAGAGTTTGTTTTTGGATTTTTCTTGATCTAAAGTTTTTGCGTTTACTCTGCTGCTTCATGCTGCTAACAGATGCCTGGAGGAGAAGCTCTTCAAGGAAAACCGTTGGTTGGCATGATTTTTGAATAAACAGTCTAGTATATAGCATGCAGTTATCATACTGCTGAGATAGGAAGAGACATTTTACCAATTATAACTTGATGGCTATTTCTTTATGCTGACCTACCCATTATATGAACGAAAGTGTACTCATTAACAGTATGCTAGGGTATGGACGCTTGTGTCTGCCTAGACTCCTGTGTTGAAGGAGGTTAACTCCAAGTTGGTACGGCTACAATGTAGACCCTAGCTGGTGAGTTGGCTCAGTGAGTACAAGTGCTGGCTGCCAAGCCTCGTGACCTTAGTTCATTCCCAGGACGCATGTGGGAGAACCAGAGAACGGTTCCTAAATGTTGCTCTCTGACCTCCACACACTTACTATGCCATTTTGTCTTGGTCATACTTTGAAAATTATTTTGCTGTCTTCATATCTTTACATTTGATTCTCTAAATGATTTTGTATTTGTTGCATAAAGATTGTTTGAAATAACAAGTAAAGTTTTCTACAAATGTTTGATTTCTTGCTTTCTGTGCACCCCCTTTCTCCCTCTCCCCTCTCTCAATATCCTTTTCCGTCTCTCTTCCTTTCTCTCTGTCTAGGTATATAAAATTCTAGTAAAGAAAAACCCAGAAGAAAGCTGGGTAGTTTTCAGAAGATACACTGACTTCTCCAGGCTTAATGACAAAGTAAGTAGTCAGACCCCGAGCTGCCAGTTATGTGTCTGTTCCTTGTATCTTCACTATGTGTAGCTTCCTGTAAGTTATCAAGTCTCTGTAGGTTAATAGAAATATCATATAGTTCATTTTACTATAATAATCATTAGTGTCATCTGCACGGTTAGCTGCATATTTATGAAAAAATCATTCTGCTCTATTTCATATATAATTATATAACCTCAGAAGTTTGAGGAAATCTACATAGCTTACAATAAAAGGAAAGTGAACAAAAGTCTGTAATGTTAATATTAGTTCTATTGCTGCCTGCACTGTTAAAACTCTTGTTAATAGTGGTTGGGATAGGGGTGTGGGTACTCTTCAGGGCCAGACAAGCTCACAGACAAGCGTTTGGCCAGGCTGGACTCTTATCTGGTATCTCTGGGGAAGAATCAGCTTCCAAGCTCATTCAAGTTTTGGTCAAGAGTTTGGTTTCTGAATGTTGTGGGCAAGGCTTGTTTGATTGCTGTCTGTTAGCCAGAGACAGCTCTTAGGGCGTGGTCCATCCTTGTATGTGGTTGCCCCATCAACAGTTGAATACATAATAAACCAAAGAAGACACAAGAAGCCAGTGAGGCAGCGTTTAATAGTGTTCATAAAATCCGAGACGCAGATTACAGCTGTAGAGGGTCCTTCATGTTAGCCACCGGGATGCCTGACATGAGAAGGTGGGAAAGACTCCGTGCAGGCATGGCGTGGAGTAACTGGAATGCTCTGGGAGATACCAAGGAACAACAGAAAATGGCTTAGCTGGTTTAATTATTATAAGCTTATTTGGTGAATAATTTCAAATAGTTCATGGTATAGAATAGTATTCCATTCATGTAACTGAGTTAAACATTCTCTCTCTCTCTCTCTCTCTCTTTCAGTTAAAAGAGATGTTTCCAGGCTTTCGATTAGCACTTCCTCCAAAACGTTGGTTTAAAGATAATTACAATGCGGACTTTCTAGAAGATAGACAATTAGGATTACAAGCATTTCTTCAAAACTTAGTAGCTCACAAGGACATTGCTAACTGGTATGTAACAAATTGAAATAAGAAATTATCAAAAACAAGTTTAAACTGAAGAATATAATATTTAGGACCAACTTCACATCAGCATATATTGGAGTGTGGGAATGTAATTACTTCTCTCAAAGTCATGGAATTTTCTTGCTTTCTTTCAGTTGAGGATTTTATTTAGCATTTCACTTTTATTAAAGCTTTAAATGTGAAGAGAAAAATATCAGTGTACAATGTCCTCAAACTATCCAGCTGTAAACTTGATTTTAGTATCAAGCATGTTAGTAATCATTTAGACAAAATGGCTCACATAATAGTCAATTTTTGATTAATATAAAAATAATTTTGAGGTTAACTTTTTATCTCCTCCAAGTAATATAAAAATTAGGAATTTAGATTAACTCATGTAGTAAAATAAAATTTCTGGAAACATTGGATACTATGAAAAGGATCAAAGATTTTACTTTTTGAGTTCTGAATATAAGAAAATGTCTTAATGAAATATATTGCTAACAGGATTTATGTTTTTAGAAAAATTAGAACTGTTTTTGAAAAGCTACAGAGAGTGTTTATAGTGAGCAGGAACATATAGTATGTGTCTGCAGCTGTGTTGCAGTAGTTGAAGAATCCACTCTAATCCCTGGCCACAGCAGTGAGTTCTTTGCTACCTGTGCCAATGTTCTGAATTCTCAAATGAAAGACACACACACACACACACACACACACACACACACACACACACAGCCTTATATTTTTTAATGCCCCAAGCAGCTCAATGATGGGGCCACTCCCAAACCTCCACAAGGCTAGCACTCTCTTCCCTCCAATACTCCTGAATTATTACTTACTAAATCTTATATTCCATCCTGGCCAGCCCAGTCTGGGTCCCTCATTGCCTGTGCTCCCCGACCTTTACATGTTGGCTGACTCTCTGTCCTACACTTCTCAGGCGTGATTCTTTCTGCTTCCCCAGCATAATGGTTCTGCTTCTTCTTTGGTCCCCTTGCCTCCGAATCCTAAAGTCCCACGCCACTGTCTCCCTGCCCAGCCATTGGCCACTGGCAACTTTATTCACCAGTCAGAATCAGCTGGGGGCAGGGACCCTCAGCATCTTATACGTGGGATTCGCTTGCTTTTCCTGGATAACATAATGCAAACAGTAAACCCAATCCACAACATGGCAGTGTGCAGTCTTTCAAATGATGATGGAAAATAACTAAAACAGCTCTCTCCCCTCCTATTCTTCACTCCATCTTTTTGCATACCATCTTTAACCTTTCATGACACCTGCATGCTGTGTGAGCATCTTGCTTTTTGCTGTGTGCTGTCTCAGCTTGGAGAATAGGCTTCAGGCATTTCCCCTTTCCAGCATCATTGTCTATGCAGACCTGCAAGTCATCTTCCACACACCCTTTAACCTCTTCCCTTACAACCCATCCAGACTTGTCTACGTTTCCTCTGTCGCTGCCATCTTCATCCCAGTGCAAGCAGGCCTTACCTTAATTGCTGTAGTCCTTCCTCTCCTCTTCCTCTCCTCATTCACTCGTATTTCTGTAGCTCACTTACAGCCTCTGGTATTTCTCAAGGCAGTTTGACGAGGCCATTCTGGTCCCAGCCTCCTTGCCTCTCTTTCCAGGAATGCATTTATTCTCCCTTCACTCACCCATTCTACGTGCATCTGCCATGTCCATCTCCTCTTTGTCTAACGCTAACATGCTTCTTAGTCTTCAGGTTTATTGTTTGCTTCAAGGCAGCATTTCAAACTGCTACTCCACTGTAACTCCTGCACATCCCCACAATTTCAGCATAGACTTCACCTTATTAGGTCACTGGCCTTTTTGACTCACATCTTGCCTCTCCATTATGAAAACTAGGTCTCCGCTTTCTCATAGTATTTGTTGGAGGCCTTTGCTGGCTTGAAAGTTGTCTCCTAGTGCTTTAAGATATGGTATGTAATGAACTTCTGTACTTCTAGGTGGGATGACTGGTAGCTTTCTACCAGTCTTAAGAATTGAGAAGATAACACTTAATTCATCACCACATAGTTTAGTTCTCCTGGGAATCCCAGTTAAGAAAGGCTGGTTTGTACTTGACTTTCATCACATTTTGCTTTGCACATTATTTTTTTATTACTTGGTTTTGTTTCTTTCACCAGATTTTAAGATCTAGTTATGTGGTTATTTCATTCATTGGGAGTGTCCCGAGCTTCACACAGTGCTAACTCAGTCAGCTCTCAGTGTCTCTTGAATGAATTATTGACAGGACTGTTGGTACTTCATTAAAAAGGAAGAGTTTGTGCAAATGACACTATAAAGAGATATGTAGTTTTTGATGTAAATATAAATGTACATTTCGGGAGAACCACTAACAAAAAGTAGTGTGCATAAATCATAAAAGGCCTTTGAAGTTTATCTTATATCATAAAAACTATCTAAGAAATCCATATGTGTTTTCTCTGTTCACTTGCCCCATATTCAATAAGTCTTTATACTGAAAATGTGCTAAATTACACTCTAGGGGACTTTAAGTAACCTTTTTTATAATTTGATTTTTAACTAGCAAAATATAACTACTTTTAAAACTACCAGTAATAGATTTCAGTCATTAAAAGTTAGAAATTGTAGCCAGGTGTGTAGTATAGGAGCCTGGAATACCAGCACTTGGAAAGCACTTGTATATTTGAGTTAAGTCTGGCCTATCTAGAAAGGCCATGTCAGAAAATAAAATAGACAAAGTTAAATCGATCAAATCTACTTATCAGGAAAAAGAAAAAAAGGTCAGTAGAGGGCAAGTATCTTACATGCACAGGGCTGTGGCTTTGAACCTGGAACTGCAAGTAAAAAGAGTAGACATAACCTGGGCATGGTGGAGCATGCCTTTTAATCCCAGTTCGTAAGGAAAAGGCTGGTACAGGCTGGTACAGGCTGGTCACATAGTGAGTTCCAGGACAGCCAGGGCTGTGTAGAGAGAGCCTGTCTCAAAAAAAAGTAAATAAGAAAGATAAAAGAAGTTTACTGTTAGAGGCAGTCAGAATTTCTAAAACTGGACAGTTGGCTCAATGATTAAGAGGACCTGGGTTCAGTTCCTCTGGTGGTTTTTGTGAATATCTACTATTCTAGTTCCAGGTAACATAAGACCTTCTGATCTCCCTACACAGGTGGCATGTACATAGTGTACTTACATATGTGCAGACTTACACACACTTACACACACAGAATCTAAAAACATCTTTAAAGGATTCCTGAAACAGCACACTGAGCTTTCCTCAATTCATAAATGTTCATTTCAGGAAAATGAAAGTTTCTTGCCAAGTAAGTTGGGGAAAGTTTTCATTTTCCTAGCATGTTAAAGTATTAAAACTTAGGAAGTATTTAATTTACCTTACATTCATTGATCTAGGTCTATTACTGCTTTTGTCTTACATCATCAGACATCTAGGAAATCCTCTTACAAACTTATATTAGGCTAAAATAGTACTTTTCTTTATTTGGGATAAGGAATACATTATTTTTTCTGCATGATATTTAACACTGCTCTTACAGTGAAAGATATTCCTTAAATAGCATGAAAAGGTGAAGAGAAGTATTATTCATCTGTCATAAATGATAGCTGTGTAACTGCTTGGTCACAAGGCATGTAGAGAACTTGGGCAACCGAATAAAAGAAGGAGGTTTGTGACCTGCTGTTGTGTGTGATGTCGATTATTAATGCAGAGGTACTGGAAGGGAGGGGCAGGGCTGGACTTTGTAGGAGTTAGAGAAATGGTATGGCTAGAAAGGAGGAGATAGGGGTAGGAAAATGTATGGTCAGAAAGGAGGAAGTAGAACATGTGTTGTGAGTCTGAGGCTGCCAAAGAGCTATGTACAGAGGCTAAGCTGCCATAGTACTACTCTGCTTCGTTTCTGCACCGTCTCTCCACCTGTTGTGACGTTTCTTCTATAAACACAAATGCCGATTCTCAGCCTGTCAGGCCGAGGTACTCACAGCAGCTCTGCTCTCATTGGTACTGTTCCTGGTGAACTCTACAAGATGGCATAGCCTCTTCCATCTCATGTCCCACAGGAGAGGGAAAAAGAGAGTTCACTGTTCAAAGGCTTGATCATGTTTAAAATATAGGAAAGAAGAATCTTTTCATTTCCTTATGCTGAAAAGGGAACAAAATGAATTTCCCCCAAGGGAGAAAAGAACAGACAAAATTTCTACACTTTATTAAATGTCACTTATAGATAACTACAAAGAAACATAGTGTGTACTATATACTCCCAGCACTCAGACAGTGAGGCAGGAGGACCGCAATTTCCAGTCCAGCCTAGCCTATGGAAGAGACCCCTGTGTGTGTGTGTGTGTGTGTGTGTGTGTGTGTGTATGTGTGTACACATGCACATATGTTTGTGCTGAAGGGTTGGCTCAGTGATTAACAGCACTGACTGCTCTTCCAAGGAACCAAATTCCAGCACCCAGATGGTAGCTGCCAACCATGTGACTCCATTTCAGGGCATCTGATGCTTTCTTCTCTCCAAGAGCAATGTTTGTGTGTACACACACACACACAGGCAAAGCACCCAGACACATCAAAATACCAAAACCATCAAAAATAACTGAAGATGAACTTTAGTGTATCTTTGTATATCCAGATAACTGTTGATGTATTAAGCTACTCTAGCTTTTCTTTCTGATACACTAAGCACACTAAACATTCTGATGGCCTGTGTGCCTTACAGCACAGCTGCTGTCATTTGACAGCTGGCAGCTCTTAGTACTGTTAGCATTGCTCCAGCTGTGATGGCCAAAGTGGAGGAAAGATGAAATAAAAAAATGCAGCTTTAAAAGTATTGGGAGTCTTGTATTCATGTCTATTTATAAAACACAAAGCAAAAATTAATTAAGCAGACTATTTTCATGATAACAGGGTTTATTAGAAAATTTACCTGTTCAACAAATATTTACATAGAGCTTATTGTGTGGAAGTATGGCTACACAAAGATGAGTTAGGTGCTGGTCCTGTCTTAAATCTAAGTGAGAAGATGTGATCATGGAAAAATACATCTGTTGGTGGGAGAAATGTCAGAGCTCACCGAAAGGTGGCATTTGAGCCAGTCTCTGAAGAATTAATGAGAGTTGGCCTATCTTTAAGACAGTTAAGAAGGATTTGTCAGATGAAAGAGAATTTTCTAGTCAAACTACAGAAGTCATAGGCTAGGAACAGCATGAAATTTGATTTGTCAAAGTACAGTTATTTGCGTAGTCTGCGTTAAACAGCTATCTAATGCTCTCTCCTGCACTCACATCATTTCATCCTTATTGCCACAGCAATATTTACTGTTGTGTCTTCATGGTTATTTCACATCCTATTTCCAATGTTTTTCTCCTTTTAAACTCTTTAATCTACCAGTTAAATCTTGAGAAGTCCTGTAGGGAAAAAGCTTGCAGACATTACACCAGGCTAGTAGGGAAAGGGTGGCATGGGGGAGAGAGGCTAACGAGAAGCATTTGTGGGTAATGATAAATACCCTGAACCATGAAGCATAAGCGTAGGACGGCTGATCCAGGGTAACAGTCGGCATGAGTAAAGACTGGTCAGCATGAGACGCATCTCCAACACAGGGATATAGTTAACACTAGAGTAGGTCATTGCTTTATGCCAGCTCTGAGACCTAAGCTCTACTCCCTCTTGCTAGGGGAGCTATACATAGGATTTTGAACTATGGGTCACAAAGGACCAAACTGATTAGTACAGGTTCTAGTGGGCTAAAGGTATCCAGGTGCAGGTGATGAGAATCCTGTCCCACACTTCCCACTACCTCAGAAGCCTCACTTCACTTTTATCTAACTGTAGGTACTTCGTAGAAAGAATTGGTAGGTGGGGTTATCATTTCTACATCACTGGTAATCCTGGTCTCCTTTGTGCTGTTGAACCATTTGCAGTAGTCTCAATGCCAGAACTAGAGAGTGGTAATACAAATTGAATGTGTTCCGAGAGGCATGGCCTGCAAGGAAGTATCTAACTTAACCAGTACATGAGACAAAGTCATTTACAGATAGAAAGGGACGCAGATTTATTCTCAGAATACAGACTTAGGATCCGACTCTACCGCTTGCACTATGTGACTGAAAAGGTCATTTTTCTGTCTATCTTGACATTGATACCATTTCTGAGATAGAGAAGCACCTTGCATTTCAGAGCAGCTGTGAGCAGGAGAGTAGTGTGATGTAGTGTGCAAGTGTTAGTGCACTGGTGATGCTTCTAGAAAAAGCACTGGAGGAAGTGAGGACCATCCTCAAGGCTTGGTGGTGTCATGCAAAAGATTTGGAGTTACCCTGATTGGTTCAAAGAGCTGAAATAGAAGTAGAAGTTTAGGAGACTAATTAATTAGTAAAAGAAAGAAATTCCTTACTCACAGGGTGGGTTCTGTACAAAACAAAAATGGAGCATCACCTGTTCTTGCCTGAAGTTTTAAATGGACAAAAAGCATACATAGAAGGTGATTGATTCAGCTGCATCACAGTGATGGTCTCCCACGTGTCCTTTTCCCTCCCCATACTGTAAAGAGTTGACAGTCTAGAGGCTGTTTACCATCAGTTTCTTTGTTCTGTCTTTGGATTTTAGTTTCTTACTACTACTTTTTATATTCCTATTTTCTTTTAAAGAGCTTCACAGAATATCCAGCGGACCTTGTCATGATTATACAGCTTTGTCGTTATAAACCTCTCTGGCCCAGTGTGACCCCGAAGCCTATTCTCTTTTCAGCACAGTGTGGCATGGCCTTATGTAGTGTGCTAGTCATCTTCTTGCCTTTTACAAATAAGAAACTGCACATATATGTCAAGTTATCTCTCAGGCCTGCAATTTCTGTTTGGAAGAAGAGAGCATGTTTATTGTGAGAAAGTTTGATGGTGCACCGTCTTAACCAACTGCTGATGATACAAAGTATATCCATGGGAATATTTCATTATATAAAACGTTTGCTAGTTAAGAGATGGTCAGAAGTTTTCAAACCTCTTCATATATAGAGGAATGTGTATATGAAGTAATAAACATAGCAAGGGCAGTCTTTAAGGTATTTCAGAGTAAAGGCTTCTTAGACCTTAGAAGGAGAACATAAATTGAGAATTGCTTTCCTTCATAGCAAGGTGACCCCTGTGCAGCTGTTGGTCCTCATGCCTCTGAAAGTCAAGAGTGTGGCTTGCTACTCAGGCTGCTGTCCTCTACCACTATTCTGAATTGTGTAGATTGTGATGTGGTCTGTATGTAACAGGAAACTTGGGGGTTTTGTTTACATTTGTAAGATCAAATAACTTGAGTAAAACATTTGTATGTTTTATAGTTTGGTATTTGCATGTCGCTACACAAATTGTTCATTTTTATATTATCTACAAAATTGTTTGCCTCACACACTATAGCTTCAATGTGTCTTTTGTGTTCTGCTGTCTTTTGTAAATTTATTTGTATGCCTGCTAATTTTTTTGCCTTTGAAAAGCCTTGCAGTGAGAGAATTTCTTTGTCTGGATGATCCACCAGGTCCATTTGATAGCCTAGAAGAAAGCAGGGTAAGTACTGTATTATATGTCACGTGAAAGAAAATAAATAATACAGTACAATTACTACATTGTTTCTTGGGTGGATTGGCAAACAGCAAATTATTATTAGTTCAAACTACAGTGATTTTATACAGACAGCTTTTAATGCTCAAATCAAAGGTTTCTTTCATTGAAAAATATAGACTGAGTTTAGTGAACAGATAAAAATTATATGTAGCATGTAATGAATGAAAATATAAAATTAAATCCTTTCTACTTATTTTTACTGCTTTAAGAAATTAGTAAAATGCTACGGGAATTTAGATTTACTTCATTTGGCACTATGATTTTATGATGAGCATTCCTCTTCTAAGGTATGCAAGTAAGGAACCTACTGTTACATTCAAATTGAGCTGATCTTTAGAGGTAGATGGGATTGTCTTGTTAGCAGTTCAGCTCGTGTTTTATGGTACTCAAGTTATAATAATTGACGCATTAAAGTGGCCCATTTCTTGAAGCAATAGGCTAGATTCACAAAACAGATTTGGTAATAATAGATTAGCTAGAATTTTATGCAAGTTTACCCCCAAATGTTTAGTGGCATTTAAATGAAACAGATTTAATTAGTAGGCTTGTGGTTTTGTGCAGTTAAACCGAAGCCTTTCTTTGTGTCGGAGTAAATGCTGTAGCTTTCGTAAAAACAGCTCTGTCTAAGTAAAACCTTCACAAGTTTTATTCATTTGTTATTTGGTTATTTCATTGTAAATATACAGCTTAGTAATTTTTAGTACTTATACAGCTGTCATATCATCATAATCTAGTTTTAGAAAAGTTACATTTCCTCAAAAAACTGCCTAAAAACATTTTACAGACTGGGACCCAGCCCAAGACAACCCATAATCTGCTTTTTTTTCCTATAAATTTGCATTTTCTGTTGTTTCATATATATAGGTTCATGCAATAATGTGGGGCATATTTATACATATAATTCACATACAGTGTACATAATCTCTGATGTATATGATGTGCATGACAGGGTTTACATATTTTATCTTTTTTTGTTTTCTTTCATATAGCATGTTTACAGGCTATTCTCCTGGGTAGCTCCCATCACCACTTTTCAGTCTTCTCTCACTTTTTAATGTGTGCACTACATTGCACCTCCACAGCCCCAGCTAAACGATACTTACATTGTTTGCAGTTTTATTCAATCAGAAGTTACTATGGACAATTTCTTTTAAACATGGTACATGTATGCTTTTCTTTCTCCCAGTTGAGTTATGTCCTGGGAAAGGAATTACTTTCTTGTAATGCATCCTGATGCATTTTAAAGAAATTCATAATTTTTTCTAAAGTAATGGACTGTTTCATGTGAGTCATTTCCCACTGGTAGTTTAGGAGAGTTTCTGTTCCTCCATGCCTTCACAAACATGTCACATTACAAAACTTCCTTTTTTCTCCCAGATTGTTTTTTGTTTTTGCCCCTTTGAATGCGTCATTTCTTGCCTTCACTATCAATCTAGAGGAAAAGTCAGTCTTTGATCTTATTGTCATTTCTGTGTATGATAGATACTTCTGCTCTGTTTGGAAGATCTCTGTCTTGGACTTTTAATAATTTGATTGGGATACATCAACATCAGGCCCCTGTGTTCGTCACACACATGCTTTCTGGGCCTGGTAGCTGGAGGCTGTGTGATGGCCATGATCTCAAGTTCTTTGCGGCCCCTCCTCCCTTCCCCCTGGGTCTCCTTGTAATTTTCACTTTGTTGCATAACTGAAGTGTTGATTTTTCTCCAGTTAGTGTTACTCAGTTATATATTTTCTTTGTTTGCAAGATTGGGTTGTTTCTTTTGAGTTCAGGAGTTTACAACTCTGTCCTATCAGATCTACCGTTGAGTGTCTCTTAACTCATTTGTAGTTTAGTCCTTGAAGGTTTTTAACTCTGGAATTTTCATTTGCTTCTACTTGTCATTCTTTCTCATTATTAAGATTCTCTGTTTACCGGGAAATAAATATACCTTTAAATTTTTTAATATTTTAGTATACCTAACACACAGGCTGCTTCAAAAGTCACTATTCTATGTATCATTATTTGAGGTCATTTAGAGATAGTTTCTATTAACTGTTGTTTTTCACATATTTATGATAAATATATATATCATACATATATAATATATATCCTATTGTTTTATTGAATGCTAGATACTTCACATGCATTTGGCAACCTTTGATCTAGTTTCTGCTCTATAGATTGTTATTTAATAACTGTGGTATTTGACTCTTCAGCATATGTAGTCACTGAGTTTTATCTCATTTTGTTGTTTTGAAAAGCTCTGTTTTAGGTGGATACAATATTCTATGCAATAGTTGGCATTATTATTTTTTCAACTCATAGAGCTCGTGATTTCCATTCCTTTCAAATAGAGTATTCTTCCTAACTGCAAGAGGACAGTTCTTAAACACTTCACATTTTTCCTTTTACAGAAAAAAAAATCTTTTAAATATCTTTGATTAGAAATATGTACTGGCTAGTTGGGAAAGAATGGGAGTTGGTTTGAGTTAGGATTTCTGAAACTGCACACTATTGCATTAGGGACTGGGTAATTCGTTTGCAAGGGGATGCTAATCAGTTCATTCCCAAATTAGTTGAAATAACCAGTTTAAATAAATCATCGAAGCTGTATTAAGCCTATACATTGAACAAAGCAATGTGCAATATAGCTCCTAGAATTTTTCTATAAAACAAATGTGGTTTCTTATAACTCTATTTGAAAATGAATATTTATTTAGAAATTCTCCACTGGCTATTTTATTTCAAAAGAAAAGTGACTACAGTGCCTTACAACATTGACTTGCAGATTCCTCCAGCAACCTTGTATTTAAGAGAATATGTAAAATGACAAATATCAACATCTTTTCAGTACAAGTTGAAATTACTCAAAAGATAAGGGACCTTAATCCAGTAAAACTTGTTCCTACTTTTTCAACCTGCATCCTATTAAAGGGAGACATTTCTACCCCTCCAAGTGCCTATACCTAAGGAAACTAAGACTGGGTATATTAACCTAAACTGCCCGTTTGGGGAAATTCAGAGTTATACCTCCGGAAATAAGTGGAAGAAATGAGATTGGGGCATAACAGCAATAAATAGATAATGATTGGAAATGCATGATAAATGCTAGGTTCAGTAGCACATACCAGTAATAGTTAAAACCTGAATCTTTAGCCTTTTCCCCACATAAATTCCAACCTTGAGGTATTCTTCAGCTTAGGAACTTAATTGTTCTTGTTCCCAAGTTTGAGGAAACCAGAAAGGCAAGTAAAGGATGCCACTGGGTTGTGAGACATTTTCTAGAAGCCACTGCTGATCATGGAAGAAGATTACGTACATCACATTCTTCATAACTTAACAGTACAAGTTGTTCAGAGTGGCTTTGGATTGGTTGTTTTCTGAGACTACAAACCATTTTGAGGTCTCAGTGCTAACTAAATCATTCTATTGGCATACTTTTCTAATGATCATTCTGAAAGCCTAGTCTGTAGGGTAACACTCCCTTGTGAAGATGGTTTTTAATCCTAGAAGAAACCCTAAGATTTATTGAACACTTATTTGTATTTATTGAACACTTATTTGTATGATGGAATTCTTCAATTATTGTGTATTTCACTCTTCAGCTTCACTACATTTGGAGTGTTATTCCCAAACTCTGCTCTTTCAGTTGACACATCTTATCAGCAATGTGTTTCCCATCATCACTCATTTACAGTATTACTACCCTTCTTCTAGGCTAGGTTTAATTCTTGGTTACCAGGTGGATTTTCTATACTAATACCTCCATAAGCCACTTCTATAATTGTCCCAGTACCATACTTCATCGTGGTTTCTGTGGTCTTTATTTTACTATACTCCAGAATACAAGTGTGATCTTTAAATCATTTTTGATGGTAAAACTTGCTTTTTGCATCCATACATTAATTGTCTTGGCTTTTTTATATGGGTGACCACTCATCCCAGTACTGCTTGTTAAAGTGTTCACTTTCCTTCATGAGTTAACTATAAATCATTCACTTTGCCTGTATAACCAGTCAGCTCTGTTCCGGTTAGTATCTCCTCCTGCCAGTTCTGTATAGTTAATTCTTGCAGCTTTAGAAGTTTAAGGGTCGCACTGCAAAGGTTCTCTTCCATGTTGGGGTTGGGGTTGGTTTTGGTTTTTTCAAATTGGCTATTTATTCTTTCATGAAAATTTTATAATCAACTTGTGAATTCCTTGAAAATCCTATTGCATATTAGTTGAGAATATCTTCAGTAAAGGTTTGATTTATTTTTCTCCTCAAACTTTCAAGACAGTATTTATATTTAATCATTCTGTTGATAATTGTTTTATAATCTAAATTTTTATGATTGAATTGTTGGGTTTTCTGTATTTATTTCACATACCTACCATATCTTTGTAGGTCCTTTTGAATTGGTTGTATTGCTAATTATAATCTTACAATACTAATATCCACAGTTTTTCCTGTTCCCTAATTTTATACATGGTGTTTTCCTATACTATTGTGTTTGCCAATATTCTTGAAAATATATTGAAATCCTCACAGTGAGCATACTTTGCCCTTCTTCCTCACCTTAAAGAAATCCTGTGTGGTGTTAGGTGTTTTCTATAAGCAGTTGGTAGTTTTATTAGTGTCTCCTTTTGTGGTTAAAGAAGTTATTCCTTATTTTTAGTTTGCTATATTGTAGAGCATATGTTTTCATGTGCTTGATGATTTTATTTACATAAGCACAAATTATAGTCATAGATTTTTTTTCACATGATAAAGAATTGTTTATGAGAAAGATTTTCATTTTTAATTGCTGAATTTAGATTATAATAATTTTGGATCAAATTAATGAATGTCTTGTTTTCCTTTCTATCTATCTCTAGTGTCAGGAATATTCTAGTTTCCTAGGTTCAGGAATAGTCCCTCTTTTTCTATTCACCAGAACTACTTGAATACAGTTAATAGCTTTTCTTACTTCAGTCTTCATAGAACTTACCTGTAAGACTAATTTGACTAACCAACTCTATTGTATTAATAAATGATTATAATTTATTCAGATTATCTATTCTTCATTTTCTTAAATGATATTTTCTTCATTTATATATCTGTAATTATCTATCCATTTTTAGTGTTTGCTACTATAGTTATTCTCAAGGAAGAGAACTTACAGGTACCCCTCATGCCGAAATAGTAGTAATCTAAAAAGGTAAGTATGAAGAACAAACTGTCTGGACTTTTACACATACAACTTTGATGTCTGTGTTCTGACTCTTTAGTAATGTTTTTGAGAGAGGTACTACTTTGGTACATAATTTTTTTTCTTTGCCTTCCTGTTCTTTGTAAAGGCTTTCTGTGAGACTTTAGAAGAGACTAACTACCATTTACAGAGAGAACTGCTTGAAAAGCAAAAGGAGGTGGAATCCCTGAAGAAAGTGCTCGGGGAAAAGCAACTTCACATAGATGCATTAGAGACCAGAATTAGGTGGGTCATGACATGTGCATCTGCAGTCTGGCTAGTCTGACTCTTCACACTCGAGACTCAGTGTCCTTTAATGTGACTTAGGAAATTTCCAATTCTGAAAGTCCTGAGCTCTTGGCCAACTTCCTTTATAAACTCATTAAATATAGGAGCCTGAACATTTAAGGATGAGAAACCTCAGGAAAATAAATCTCTAGCTGATTAAAATGTTGTGTTTTCATGTACCAATGCAACATGACTTCTTCTAACTTCTGACTACAAAAGCTGGAGTTTGCCTTCCCGTCAGTGTATATTAACTGCATGTTGGGAAAGGGTCTAAATTATTACAGCTGTTGATTTTACTATCAATTCCCTCATTTAGCAGTTAATAGTCACATGACTGTGAAGATTTAGCTGGAGGTTAAGAATACTGCATGTTTTCATGACAGTGAAGGCACACCATTCTTATTCAGAAGAAATAACTTTCTGTTGTAACATATCTTTAGAACATTGTCCATAGAACCTGGAGCATCACTGTATATGTCAAGAGCAGAAGGTGGACAGATCCTAAGGGTGGAATCTTCTGTACTTCAAGTCAATCGGGATGTCTTGGATGAAGAATCTAGGTATATAATTGTCTTAGTTAGGGTTACTGTAGAGAAACACTCATGACCAAAAGCAACTTGGGGAGGAAAAGGTTTATTTTGTTTACATGTTCATTGAGTCAAGACAGGAAATCAAACTAGGCAGGAGCCTAGGGGCAGGAGCTGATGCAGAGGCCATGGAGAGTTGCAGGATACTGGCTTAATTCCTCTGGCTTTTTCAGCCTGCTCTTTTATAGAACCCAGGACCTCCAGCTCATGGATGACATCACCCACAATGGACTAGACACTTCTCTGTCATCACTAATTAAGAAAATACCTTCAGCTCAATCTTCTGGAGGCATTTTCCTAATTGAGGTTCTTTCCTCTCTGATGACTTTAGCTTGTGTCAAGTTGAATGCAGTACATGTTTAGTTTACTAAAGCCTGATCATTTAAATCCTAAGAGTACTGTTTAGGAACTTTGTGTTGCTATATCATGAATCTGCTTAGAAAAAAGAAACAAAGACAAACTAAAATATCCTAGTTTGTTCTTAACAAAAGACTTTACTGGCCAGCCAACCTTGCCCCACTGGCAAACCGCAGGCCAGTAAGAGACTTTGTCTTGGAAAATTAGGAGAAGGCCAGTGATAGGTCACTGAGTAACTGTGTTTGCCTCCTGGATGACTGCTGCATCCAGTTCCTTGGTCCCACTCAGTGGAAGGAGAGAACTGACTCCCTTCAGTCATGCACACAGGCACAGTCTAAATAAATGAGTGGAACTTTTATGTGAATGGCATCTGAGGAATGAAACCTAACATTGACCTCTGCTCACCACAAGTATGCACACACATGTACATTCACACACAAATACACAAAGAATTTCTGGTTGAATTTATGACTATATTGCATGAAATGAATAAGTGGCCTTTCTATGAGAAGATAACAATAAAATGAGAGCGTGTATCTGTCTCCTTCATGAACATACTCCTCTTTCTTTACAGAGCTGATCATAAGCCACACTTCAACTCTAGAGAAGCTGGACGTGCAATAGCAGACATAGAAGTCGCACAGTTGGCATATAATGCTGAAGATGACTAATACACTGGTGACCACTCCCTCCACTTCGCCATCTCAGCAGATTTCAGCAGAATGACAAATGCCACTTAAGAGACTGGAACAGAATAGAACAAAAATGCACGTGTATAAAGTTTACATAAAGTTTTTTTTAAGTTATTGGAATAGGAATTATATTCACTGCTGCTTTCAGTGTCTTTTAACCAGCATTGTATTTACTACATTCGAAAAAAAAAACAATTAGAATTCTTATCAGTGACCATATTCTTAAATACTTTACATATATTATTACAGTATCTTGCCTGTATATTGCTCCAGACTCCTGTGTGTGTGTGTGTGTGTGTGTGTGTGTGTGTGTGTGTGTGTGTGCGCGCACGCGCGCGCGCTTGCTTTGTCTTAAATCACCACTTATATTAGGTGAAAATTAATTGCATGTTAGAATCTGGGTAATGTCTCTATCTCAGACATGATATAGGTTTAAATCAATGAACACTACAGGAAAGATAAATAAGAATCCAGTTTGAAATGTTAATGTGTCTATCATCTCTAGATAAAAATGCTTATTTGAAATGTTAATACTATTTAAAAGAAGGTGACTTTCTAGAACCAAAGATAATGTGTTTTGAAGAGCTATAATTAGGAAGGCAAAGCGATAAAATAGTCTTGATTCAAATGATGATTAATTAATGTCAAGATACTTACTCTGAGGGTCCTGGTTTATTAATATATTATACTTGGATATTTTCTGCATAATCCTCAACTCAGTTTTCTACTTGTAAATTCACTGGAATTTGCCTCATTCAGAACACTACCTCTCTTTGCTAATCAAGGCATATTCATTGCAAAACATATTACAGTTTTGAGGCAAGTGAGTTATAGAAAAAGAAAAAAATAACCATATATACTGCAAAGTTCCCAAGTAGCTTGACTCCTGGTGTTCCATATGTATTTCTATGTATGTGAAGACGTTATGCTGTACTATGGCTGATTTTGTTTATATGTATTTAACCAACTGATGCACTTTATGATAATTAAACTAATTTGTGCCAAGTTCAGTTGGGTGAATTTCTTTAGTAGGTAGTAAAAGTTAGCTGGAAGGATGGTGTAGAGCCTTGACTATTACTGAGAAGTCTCCCAGGGTCTGTAAGCCAGCCTTGTGAAGCCTGTGTCTTATTTCAGCTCTCTGTAGAGCTGTGAAATATCTCATCTTGATACTACCAACTTGCATGTTTTCTATTTCTGCTGTTTGCATATTAGTTTTAGTGTGCATTATAATCACAGTAACATCCAAGTTGGCATTGGACTATATAAGCTTTCTAAAATCTGAAAGAACCTCCTGGAGAAATAGAATGACATCTTTATTTTTCCTTTGCAATCTAGAGTGTTATCAGTGTCTTAATCATTTTGGGATGTAGTCGTTTAAAATTCTACAACATCTAAGTCATTATGTTCAGTGACTCTTGTTAACCATTGATCTTACAAGAAGAATACGTTTTACCAGAGTGCACAAATACGCTCTGCATCAGAACATTTTCCACAAAGTGTATGAAAAGCATACTTATTCTTGGAGATAGAAAAATAGTAATAAATTAGTCTGCTTATTCATCTTACTGTAGGCTTCACAAAAAGCTTGAAAACAAAAATAACTTAAACTACTCATCATCAGCTGGGTATAGTGGAACACACCTTTAATCCCACTACTCAGGAGGCAGAGGCAGGTGGATCTCTGTGAGTTTAAGGCCAGCCTTGTCTACAGATAGAATTCTATTGACAGCCAGGGCAGTTACACAGAAAAACTGTCTTAAAAACAAAAAACAACCAAACAACAACAAAAACTCAATACCAGCTAACAATAAACACAGTGATTTTTGCCAAATGCATTAAAGTACTATATATCTGTTTTAAAGGGTCTACATACTTAAAATCCAGCCTCTCAGATTATACTTAAAGTTCTAAGTGGCTGACAAAGTCTGTTTCTTAGGTAAACTATTATTTACACTTAAAGACTGCATACTTTACTTTTACAATACATTTTACTCCCAAGTACTATCCCCATTTAATGAATTTTCCATTTACATGAGGAACATTACAAAAGCAACAGATTGCTAAAATACTGGCTACTGCTTCTCCCCTTTGCTTTCTCTTTCCTCCCTATCCCCTGCAGCTTTCATAAGTCATTTAAAAGCTGTGTTTCACAGGAATGGAAGGAACTTATGATTCTTTTTAAGTTTACACTTGATATCCTTAGTATTCTATAAAGTCTCTGTGAATAGGTGCACTGCTCTTTAAATTAGCCAGTATTTATTTAAAGTTCTTAATTTAATTGACACAAAATGTACTTGTGAGTAATCTTACAACTTCAACTTAAGAATCATGCTACTGATTTTAAAAAAACTAAATTGTTCTCTGTTAGAAATATTCATTGAGGTTGGATCGGTAAGCTTGGATTGCACATTTAAACTACTGGTAATTAGGAGGTTATCAAAGGGCTTTGGGCCAAAGGGCAGTATAAAGTTAGGACTGGGTTAGCCACAGTCTCAAATGGGACATACATCACCCGCCAATTGCTTTTGTCATTTACAAAGATCTGTGTCATCTCCAAGGTATGCATGGAAAATGAATGCTGTGTAATAGATCCTAATGAGGATAAGTTGAGTCTTAACAGCCAGGGATTGTAGCTGAAGTATTTGTAATCAAGAGGTGGTACTACCTCAGATAGTGCCGAAGTCCTTTGAAAGTGCAGTGAAGGTCCCACCATGAACTTAGTTGGTCTTCCCATGGAAGCTTGTTTCTTTAGACAACAGCTACTATCCATGAGCTAAGCCAAAAGGAAGTGTATTTATTTGCACCTCCTAATGCTTTGTAGAGATAGAAATTGGGAAACCTACTGTGTTTCTCAGCTCCCAGGAGTCGGATCATAGAGCCTGTGACCTGATTGTGGCTACTGAAAGAAGTGGGAAGCAACAGGTTACCTTTGAAAATGTGTCCTGTAAGAAGGTAAGCACCCTCTACACAGTCTCACCTGCCCAGTGTTCTGGATTGAAATGAACCCATTCCCCCAGACCTCAAATTCTGTTCATAGGCAGTGGGGCAGGATACAAATATCATACTCAGGCCATTTGTTAAGCCACTATAAATTGAGGGTCTTGTTCATTATACTGAAAATATCTATCTGAAAAGTGTATTGTAGATTATAAAGGAAAAAAAAAAGCCTTTCCAAAAAAAGAAGGCTTTTCTTTCTGTCTCTAATGATGTAATGAGTGACTGTCCTCCAACCCAAGCAACTGCCATCCTGGATAGTTCAGGTCCCCTCTAATCCCACACAAAGACTATACCATTTGAGCTGGTCTACAGTTTACCCCTGCAAATAGAAGTGGAGTAAGGCATGAGGTTCTCTTCTGAGTACTCAGATGCTTGCCATCATCTGGCAACTCTGAACATGGCTGGGAGGAGAGGCTATAGTATATGGGTTCCCTGGGAGGTCTAGAGGTGGGCTCATTCTGTGTGACTACTGGAGAAGCACTCGTCCTAAGTGTCTAAGGCTTTTCACCTGCTGATGGTTGAAGGGTGGAGGAGTGTTCACATCACTTTAACCCTTACCTAGGCTCTGTAAGGAAGCCCAATAAATTGATTACCCAGAATGAACTTGGATGGAATTATGCCTCCCTTGTGGGAACCTCAGGAGATAAATATTGTGTTATGTCTCCCCAGGAAAGGAATTTTAACAACAAATAGTATTGTATATTTTGTCAACAATACAGAAGTGAGATGGGCAAAAATTGCTTTTTGAAAATGAGAGAATGTGTATTAGACATAAAGAATGTGAGGCTCTTTCTGGCGGTGCTGATAATCTCATACATTTAAATGCTTAATCACCAGGAAATGCCACTATTTGAAAAGGATGGAAGAGCATCCTGCCTCCCCATGAAAACCTTTGGGGACCCCAAAAGTAACCAGCTTGGAACCCTGCCTGACCACCCATCCTAGTTGAGTCTGCCCACCATCTCATCTGGATCTGACTGGGACAGAACCTGCAGAATAAGGTGCATCTGCAACACAGCCTGCAGAATGAAGTCAGCTGGAGGCACAGCCAACAAGGTAGAATACACTGACCTTCATTGTCTGGTCCATGGCTCCCTCCATCTTCCCAAGAACTCCTGCTGGATCATCCAGCCAACACCAGGGAAAAACAGATGCCTAAAGATGCATAAGAGCACAAGCAACAATACCCAGGGCAATATGGTACCACCAGAGCCCAGTAATCCTGTTACAACAAACTGAAGATATCCTAATGAAACTGAAGCACAAGAAGAAGATCTTAAATCCAATTTTATGAAGACAATAGAGGCCTTTGAAGAGGACATGAATAAATCCCTTAAGGATATACAGAAAAAATACATTCAAACATTAAAAGAAAAAGCAAATAAATATTAAAAAAGAAATACAGAAAAACAAACAAGTGAGGGATATGAATAAACCTGTCCAAGACCTGGGAAGGGAAGTTGAAGCAATAAAGAAAACACAAACTGAAGCAATCCTGGAGATGGAAAACCTAGGAAAGAGAGCACAACTACAGAGATAAGCATCACCAACAGAATACAGGAGATAGAAGAAAGAATCTCAGGTGTAGAAGATATAATAGAAGAAATCAATATATCAGTCAAAGAAAATGCAAAATCTAAAACGTCCATGACACAAAACAACCAGGAAATTTAGTAAACTATGAAAAGACCAAACCTAAGAATAATAGTAATAGAAGAAGATTCTCAGCTCAAAGGCCCAAAAAAATTCTTCAACAAAATCGTAGAAAATTTCCCTAACCTAAAGAAAGAGATGCCAATAAAGGTACAAGAAGCTTGTAAAACACCAAATAGATTGGACCAGAAAAGAAAATCCTCCTGCCACATAATAATGAAAACACTAACTATACAGAACAAAGAAAGGATTTCAAAAGCAGCAAGGGAAAAAAGGCCAAGTAATATATAAAGGCAGATCTATCAGAATTACACCAGATATCTCAGGTTTTGCAGACTCAAAGAGACCACAGATGTCATCCCAGACTACTATACTCAGTAACACTTTCAATCACTATAGATGGAGTAACCAAGATATCCCATAACAATATCAAATTCAAACAATATTTCTCCAGTAACGCAGCCTTACAGAAGATACTAGAAGGAAAAAACTCCAACCCCATGAGGCTAACTACACTCAAGACAACACAAGAAAATAATTTCACACCATTAAAACCAATAGAAAAGAAGTGTGTGTGTGTGTGTGTGTGTATGTGTGTGCACGCAAGCAGGCATATGTGTGCACACATACACACACACTCAACCACCAACATCAAAATATCAGGAAGTAACAATCATTGCTCATTAATCTCTTTACATCATTGGACTCAGTTTGCCAGTAAAAAAAACACAGGCTAGCAGAATAGATGTATAAACAGAATCCATCATTCTGATGTATACCAGAAACACTTCTTAACAACAAAGATAGTCATTATCTCAGTATAAAGGGCTAGGAAGAGATTCTCCAAGCAAATGGACCCAAGAAACAAGCTGGAATAGCCATTGTAGTATCTAATAAAATAGACTTTCAACCAAAATGAATCAAAAGCTACAGGGAAGGACAGTTCATACTCATCAAAGGAAAAAATCCACCAAGAGGACAACTCAATTCTGAACATCTATGGCCCAAATGCAAGGGCACCTGCATTTATAAAAGAAACAACATTAAAGCTTAAATCACACATCAAACCCCACACCCCACTCTCACCAATGGACAGGTCCTCAAGACAGAAACTAAACATAGAAATAATGAAACTAACAGGTTATGATTCAAATGGATGTAATAGATATCTATAGAACATTTCACCTAGACAAAAAAGAGTATATCTTCTTCTCAGCACCTCACAGAACCTTCTTGAAAATTGACCGTAACAAAGCAAACTTCAACAGATACAAGAAAATTAAAATGACCCCATGCATCTTATTAGATCACTATGGATTAAAGTGGGACTTCACAACAGTAAAAACAAGAGAAAGCTTACAATATCATGGAAACTGAACAACTCTCTACTCAAAGATCACTGTGTCAAGGAAGACAAAATATAAATAAATGAAGACGTTCTAGAATTCAATGAAAATGGCACAACATACCCAAATTTATGAGGTACTATGAAAGCACTGCTAAGAGGAAAGTTCATAGGAGTACATACCCTCATAAAGAAGTTGGAGAGTTCTCATACTAATGAATTAAAAGTACATCTGAAGGCTCTAGAAAAAAGAAGAGGAGGAGGAAACAAACACACCTTGGGGCTGAAATTAATCAATTAGAAACAAAGAGAACAATACAGAAAAGAGAAGAATACAGAAACAAAGAGAATCAAGTAAACCAAGAGCTGGTTCTTTGAGAAAATCTACAATATAGGCAAACCCTTGGCCAAACTAACTAAAAGGCAGAAAGACAGTATCCAAATTAACAAAATCAGAAATTAAAAGGAAGACATAACAATGGACACTGAGGAAATTCAAAAAATCATTAGGTCTTACTCCAAAAGCCTATACTAGACAAAATTGCAAAATCTTAATGAAATGAATGATTTCTTTAGACAGATACCAATTATGAAAGCTAAATCAGGATCAGGTAAACTATCTGAATAGTCCATAACCCCTAAGGTAATAGCAGTCATTAAAAGTCCCCCAACCAAAAAATGTTGTGGGCCAGACGGTTTTAGTGCAGACTTCTACCAGATTTTCAAAGAAGAGCTAACGCCAATACTCCACAAAATTTAAAGAGAAGGAACACTGCCAAACTCATGCTATGAGGCCACAGTCAAACTGGTACCTAAAGCACATAAAGACTCAACAAAGAAAGAGAATTTAGACCAATTTTCCTTATGAACATTGGGTACTTTTACCCAATTAAATACTCCCAAACCAAATCCAAGAATACATCAAAGACATCATCTACCATGATCAAGTAGGCTTCATCTCAGGATGCATGGATGGTTCAATATACAAAAACCCATCAACATAATCCATCAACATAATCCATCATATAAACAAACTGAAAGAAAAATTATCATCTCACTAGATGCTGAAAAAGTGTTTGACAAAATCCAACACCCCATCATGATAAAAGTCTTTGAGAGAGCAAGTATACAAGGGGCATACCTAAACACAGTAAAGGCAGAATACAGCAAGCCAATAGCTAACATCAAATTAAAGGGAAGCTTAAAGCATTTCCTCTAAAATCAGAGATAAGACAAAACTGTCTACTCTTCCCATATCTCTTCAATATAGAACTTGAAGTTCTAGCTAGAGCAGTAAGACAAGTAAAGGAGATCAAGGGGATACAAATTGGAAAGGAAGAAATCAAAGTGTCACTATTTGCAGATGATATGGTAGTATATATAAGTGACCCCAAGAATTCTACCAGAGAACTCCTACAGCTGATAAACGCCTTCATCAAAGTGGCTTGATACAAAATTAACTCAAAGAAATCATTAGCCTTCCTCTATACAAGTTAAAAATGGGCTCAAAAAGAAGTTAGAGAAATAGTATACTTCACAATAGCCACAAATAACATAAAATAGCTTGGGGTAACTCTAACTAAGCAAGTGAAAGACTTTCAAGTCTCTGAAGAAAGAAATTGAGGAAGATATTTGTCTAAGTTAGGGTTTCCATTGCTTTGCAGAGATATCATGACCAAGGCAACTCTTATAATGGACAACATCTAATTGAGGCTGGCTTACAGGTTCAGAGGTTCAGTTCACTATTGTCAAAGTAGGAACATGGCAGCTTCTAGGCATGCATGGTGCTGGAGGAGATGAGAGTTCTGCATTTTGATCTGTCTGCAGTCAGGAGAAAAACTGACTCTTCTGAACTTGGCAGAGCTTCAGAGCCCATCCCTACACTGAGACCCTTCCTCTAACATTGCCACACCTCCTAACAGTACCACTCCCTGTGAGCCAAACATATTCAAACCACCAAAATATCACAAAGTGGAAAGACTCATGGATAGGTAGGGTTAACAGAGTGAAAATAATCATTTTACCAAAAGCAATTTACAGATTCAATGCAATCCCCATCAAAATTCTAACCCATTTCTTCACAGATCTTTAAAAAACAATTCTCAGCTGTTCGGTGTGAATTCAGGCTGGTGGTGTGAAGTCAAATAATCCTCTGAATGGGGAGTGAGGATGATGATAGGAAAGACAGAAAGAAGACTCGGAGACAAAAGTTAGAAACTGGGAGGGTTGTCCAGTGAATACTGTGGTAGCTCTGAGTTTAATTCTCATAGGCTTTTTATACTTTACAGTGTCATGGTAAACAAAGTCAAAATCTAGCAGAAACAGATAGCTGACATACATTGGATATCTGTTCCCATCCAGAGGCCTCCATGTTCCTTCCACCAAGATTAATACAATGTTCATCCCCTCACCTTGAGCTTCAAATGTAGCTCCTCTTATTCCATGTGTCAGTAGGCCAGGAAATCTGCCTGCTGGCCCTGACCTACCTTGATTCTGCCTGACAGACAGGGTTCCACAGAAGAAGACAAACTAGCTCCAGACACTCAGCTTCATATGGAAAAACAAAAAACCCAGGATAGCTAAAAATGATCCTAAACAATAAAAGAACTTGGGGTATCACTATCCCTGACTTCAAGCTATACTATAAAGCAATAATAATAAAAATTGCAAGGTATTGGTATGGACACAGAGAGGTGAATCAACGGTATTTAATCGAAGACCAAGAAAGAAACCCACATACCTACACACACTTGATTTTTGATGAAGAAACCAAAACCATACAATGAACAGGGAGAGCATCTTCAACAAATGGTGCTGGTCTAACTGGATTTCTGCATGTAGAAGAATGCATAAAGATCAATATTTATCACCCTGCATAAAACTCAAGCCCAAATGGACCAAAGACTGCAACATGAAACCAGATACACAAATTAAACACAAATCTAATAGAACAGAAAATAGGGAATGGCCTTGAACTGGTCAGTACAGGAGACAACTTCCTGAACAGATACCAACTCAAGAATTAACAAATGGAATGGAAATGGCATGGCATTTTCATGAAATGGAAAGGCAAAGGACACCACCATCAGGACAAAACTACAACCTATAGGTTGGAGAAACACCAACTATAGGGTTAGTGATAACCCTACATCTCACAGAATGTTAATATCCAAAATATATAAAGAACTCAAGAAGTTAGACACTGATAATCCAAGTAACCCAATTTAAAAATGCCATACAGAGCTAAACAGAATTCTCATATGAGGAATTTTGAATATCTGTGAAGCAATTAAGGAAATATTCAATATCCTTAGTCATCAGGGAAATACAAATCAAAATGACTCTGATATTCCACCTTATATCCAGCAAAATGGCTAAACTCAAAAAACTCAAAGGACAGCACATGCTAGCATGGGTGTGAAGCAAGGGGAACACTCTTCCACTCCTGGTGAGAGGGTGTGGATGGCTCTGGGTTGCCTGTATTTTGATGTTAATTCTGCTCTCCCAGGAGTGGCTGTCTGGAATCAGGAATGAGTCACACACTCAGGTGACTTCTTGTGAACCTCCCTGAATGAATAAAGGGACCAATCACTGGGCAAGGAGGCAGAACTTCCAGGTTGGTTGGAGGAAGAGAGGGAGCAGGAGAGGGGCTTTTGGACGGGGATAGCATAAGGACAAGATGTAGCTGCTCGTGTCTCCCAGTTTCATGGTGGATCTGCCAGGATTCACCATCAGAGAAATTAGATTGAATATGGTTTACGAGATTAGGATTCTAGTTGTTGTGCCCAGAGATTGAGTTAACATTGTTTCTGAACTGAGTTTGTATGGTGTGTTCCTTCTCATGGAGAATTGACTGGGTTCCAGAGAGAAAGGTATGGCAGCAAAGCATGGATTTGCCTGATGTGCACCACAAAGGCCATGGGGATTTTGAAACATGTGGCTAGTGTGGTAGCAACTGGCCAGTGGGAACCTACTGAATTGAGTGGAGAGATTTTGGAGCTCTGAGCCAGAGAGTCTCCACAAGATATGAACAGGTTACTGCCAGTGCATAACTGGACAGACCACCAGGGCAAAGAGAGCCATGGCCTAGCACAAGAACTTGCAGTTCATTTTTAATATTTCCCACAACAGGAGGGTGTGATGATTTGTATGTTCTTGGCCAAGGGAGTGACACTATTAAGAAATGTGGCCTTGTTGGAATAGGTGTATCACTGTGGGAGTGGGCTTAAGACCCTAACCCTAGCTGGCTGGAAGTCAGTATTCTGCTAGAAGCCTTCATATGAAGATGTAGAACTCTCAGCTCCTCCTGAACCATGCCTATTTGGATGCTGCCATGTTTCCACCTTGATGACAATGGACTGTACCTCTGAACCTGTAAGCCACCCCCAATTAAAGGTTGTCCTTATAAGAGTTGCCTTGGTCATGGTGTCTTTTCACAGCAGTAAAACCCTAACTAAGACTTGTACTCTGGAAGTCAATTTGGCAGTTTCTCAGAAGAGTGGGACTAGTTCTATCTCAAGACCCAGCTATTCCACTCCTGGGCATATACCCAAATATGCCCACCATACTACAAGGACACTAGCTTAACTAGGTTTATAGCAGCTTTATTTGTAATAGCCAGAAACTGGAAACAATCTAGTTGTTTCTCAACTGAAGAATGGATACAGAAAATGTGGTATATTTATACAATGGAATACTACTCAGTCATTGAAAACAAGGAAATCATCATTTCACAGGCAAATGGATGGAATTAGAAAATATAACCCTGCATGAGGTAACCCTTTTGGACATGCATGGTATATACTCACTTATAAGTGGGTATTAGACATAAAGTACAGGATAACCATGCTATAATCAACAGACCCAAAGAAACCAAATAACAAGTACAAGGGAGGGTGGTTGAATCTTTCTCAGAAGGGGAAACAAAATAGATATTGGAGGTCACTGGAAGGAGGAAACTGGGTAAAAGAGGAAATGGGGAGGGAAGCAGGGTGAGGGAATAATATGTAGAAAGAGCAGGGGAGAGAGAAGAGAGATTGGCTAAGGGCCAGGGGCATCTCTAGGATGTACCAGAAACCTGGGATGGGAATAGGCTCCAGAGAGTCTAAAGGGGTGACTCCAGCTGAGATTCCTAGCAGTGGGGGATATGGATCCTGAAGTGGTGTCTTCCTGTAGCCAGGCAGGACTTCCAGAGGAAGAATAATTACAGCAACCCACCCACAAAATCTCAAAGGAACTTGATGTGTGGAATGGGAGGTGGGAGGGGGTTAATGGGGAAAGGGATAGAGAATGTTGGGGAGATGGGGTGGGGGTGGGAAGGTGGGATTGGGTGGAGGAGGTGTGTGGGGAGGTTGACAGCCAAAGGGGGTCTTCCCCTTCTCAGGGGAGTTGAGGAAGGACTTATTGTGAGGGGGGTACTGGGAGGAGAAGGGCTGATAATGGATTATAAAGTGAATAATTAAATACATTTAATTTTAAAATAGGATGAGAAGGTGTGGCCTTGTTGGAATGGGTGTGGCCTTGTTGGGGTGGGTGTGGCCTTGTTGGGATAGGTTGGTATGTTGGAAGAAGTGTGTCACTGAGGGTAGGCTTTGATGTTTCAAAGGTTCATGCCAACCCCTCTTCTCTCCCCCCCCCGACTGAAGATTGAGATATAGCTCTCAACTACTCCATGCCTCTCTGTATGCCACTATGCTCCCTGCCATGATGATACTGAACTAAATCTCTGAAACTAAGGAAGTTCATTGAGATTAAATTTACCTTGGTCATGGTGTGTCTCTACACTATACGATCGTGACTGAGACAGAAGTTAGTACCAGGCATTGGGGTATTGTTGTGACAGCCCTGACCATGTGTTTTGTTGAAGGAATATGAATGATTTGGGGACTTTTGACTAGAAAAGCAATTGGACTTTTTAATGGACCATCCTAGTAAGAGCATAGAAAACAGTACTGAGGGGAATTTCAATGATGGGGTCCCAGCTCAAGGAGTTTCAGGTGAGAAGAGTACTAGTAAGTGGTCCAGAGACAATTCTTGTGATATTTTGGCAAAGAATGTAGCTGCTTTTTGCCCTGTCCTTAAAAAAAAAAAAATGCATGGGGCTAAATTGAAGGGTTTTAGATTAATGGCCTTGGCAGAGGAGATTTCAAGACAGCCTAGTATTGACTCTATATGATAGTTATTAGTAATCAATCTTGTACAGATCTATAATGAAAAGGAGTAAGCTGTACAAAGAGAAATACAAAATACACAGTTTGAGGAGAAAAGGAACACCAGGAAGTGTAATGGAGTAAGCCAGTGCTCAAGGAGATAAAAAGTTTATAAAGAAGCTTGATGCTCAATGGAATAAAGGGAGTGATGACCTCAGAGAAAGATCCCACCCAGCTAAGCTTACAGTTTGAGAAAAGGAACTAAAGAAAATCTTAAGCAGTGGGGGGGGGGGGGGTTTAGGGGATATCAACAACAGAAAACTGATACGAATGTAATTGAAAGAGGGGGTCATGTTCTAGCCCAGGCAGGCAGTAGAATTTGACAGCTTGGCTTTGGCCATGGGTTCTGGCATTGGAGTAAAGATTTTGAGAGAAGGGTGGAGTATCCCTCTGGAGCTAAGTAAAGCTGCTAAAGTCAGGTGTGTATCAGGCTTATTGCTGCATGAGGGCCCAGAGAAGCCATTGCATGAAGCTTGAGAGTGAGGCCTAGATTGTGTTGTAGACCTCAAGAAGTTAGAGATACCAGAGCTGTGGGATACCTGGCAAAGAAAGCCACAGACTGAATGTGTAACAGTCCAAGAGAGAGGAGTGTGTTGCAGTCTCAACAAAACTGAAAGGAGTTGGAGATTGGACATCAGACATAGAGATACAGAATTAAGAATTTTCCCTGCTGGTTTTCAGTCTTGCTTTAGTCCAGTATTTCCTTACTATGCTATCTTTCCTCCATTTTGGAATGGCGATGTCTTTTCTGTGGCACTGTTATGTTGGAAGTTAATGTAATGACTATTCTGTGCCATTTTATGCTGGAAGTATATGATCTGCCTTATTTTTATTTTACAGGGGTTACAGTTAGGAGATTGTCTTGGATCTCAGAAGAGAATTTGAACTTTAGACTTTTAAACAGTCTTGAGATTGTTAGAGACTATGAGAACATTTAATATTGGACTGAATGCGTTTTTGTGTGATGATATGGCCTAGGGAGGCCAGGGACTAAAATGTCATAGTTTGAATAAGAATGGCTCCCATAGGCTCATGCATTTGAATACTTCTTCACTGGTGAGTGGAACTTTGATAGGTTTAGATGGTATAGCCTTGTTGGAGAACCTATGTTACTAGGATGGACTTTGAGGTCCCTGACAAACCCAGTCTTTCCCCTTCTCTCTATTTCCTTCTTCTTCTTCTTCTTCTTCTTCTTCTTCTTCTTCTTCTTCTTCTTCTTCTTCTTCTTCTTCTTCTTCTTCCTTCTTCTTCTTCTTCTTCTTCTTCTTCTTCTTCTTCTTCTTCTTCTCTCTCTCTCTCTCTCTCTCTCTCTCTCTCTCTCTCTCTCTTTCTCTCTAAGTTTAGTGTGTACATTTTCACTATCTGTTTCCTGCCTTCTGCTGGAGTTACTCCAGAAAGCAAAGCCTTTCTGTTCCCTCTGTTCTCCACCCTGTACCTTGCACTTATAAAAAGATCTATCACACAGTACAAATTTAGTTTTTATGGAGTAACCAACATCATAAAACCTGAAATTGGATTATTGGAGAAATAAAAAGTCAAAATCAAGGGATATTTGATAAGAAAATTTCAGTCTTAAGGCTGATAGTCTTTTGTTCTCATG
This sequence comes from Rhynchomys soricoides, assembly GCA_019843965.1. Taxonomy (NCBI): domain Eukaryota; kingdom Metazoa; phylum Chordata; class Mammalia; order Rodentia; family Muridae; genus Rhynchomys; species Rhynchomys soricoides. The sequence continues at coordinate 683,628 of JADRCH010000306.1, read as the reverse complement.
CTGTGCTACTGACTGAGAGGGTGATGGCAGCTCAGACACAATCCTGGTTCACAGGAGCACACTAGCTATCGATACTTGGTCAGTCCAGGTGAAACTCCCTGGTAGACTGTTACATACAGTTGTTCCTAATAAAGGGGAAAGGCCTGACTTGATAGAACTGAGTTAGACTCTGCCTGTCCTTTGTATCTCTGTACATCTAGCCCATGCAACACTGGTCTCATGGGTATTAGAGAGCCATGTGTTAGCAGAACTGAAATGAAGAAGACTCCACATATGTCATGATGAAAAGTGTCATGGAAATATGCCTATAGGGCTCAACTGTCTCATCAGTTAATTTGTTTTTCTTCCCTCAAGTAATTGGTTTTCAAAGAATATCATGTTTTCCTTCCAAACAAATGCACTAATAGCACAGTACCACACAGTTTCATCTTTACTTATGTTAATAAATCATAGTATATATAACAAAGTGTAAGAAAAAAACAATGAAATACAGTAAGTTTGATCTCATAAGTAGTCAGAAGTGCAAAACAGATACAGAAACAGGAAGGGGTGGAGCTGTCAAGGGTTCTGTGAAGGTGTTTGTGTGGACATGAACCCCACATGGCTGATGGAGCTAACATGACAATATCCAACTGTCAAAGATATATGTAGCAGTCATTTACTTGAAAAGCTGAAGCCATGTGCATGATATGTAAGGTTTATCTCAAAGAATGAGCAACACATTGCTCACAAATATTCCAAAACAAAGTTACCATATGAACAGGACCAAGAGGTCCTGACTGACACACAAACCTCCTACAATGACAAATAAATATATGCTTCCTTTAAAATATATATTATAAATAACATATATGTAATTTATATATAATATATAAATATAAATATTTGTATATAATATAAATGATATAAATATAAATTTTATATATATATAATTTGTGTATTTTAAAAAAAACTTTTATGTATATGAGTGTGTTTTGCCTGCATCCATGTCTATGTATTATGTACATACCTAGTGCCCATAGAGGGCAGATCCCCTAGAACTGGAGTTATTGGTGGTTGTAAGCCATCATTGGGTGCTGGGAACTGAACCTCAGTCCTCTGAAAGACCAGAAAGTGTTCTTAATGGTTGAGCCATCTCTACAGCCTCTATTAAGATATAACTTTTAAAAAATTACTTTAAAACAAATATACTAATTAGTTTTAATTTATACATTTTATATTTATATATTTATGTAATTTAATATATTGATTAATTATATTAATAAATATAACACATGTTTAATAAATACATAACAAATATATAACATATATGTTGCCCCTCAATCTGTTTTATTTATAGCAAATTCAACCTGTTTCCACCCAGATTACAGTATTGATCTGTCTAAATGGATTATGAGCAAACTATGAAGCTTCTTCTGCGTAGGTATAGTTCAATGAACACCACCCTCAACAGACTCAGAAGTGTCTCTATGAAAATAAAATACAAAAGAACTTTATTAAGCCAGTTTTGGTGATCAGACCTAGTGTTAGTCATCAGTCACATTGTTCCAATCACTTACCCTGCATTTTAATTCCAGACTGTAAATACAACCCTAACTATACATTCAATGAGAGGTAGTTATCAAATTAAAGTGATTTTTAAATCTATAAAATGTTGGATGTTTGTGCATTGTTTGAAGTGACTTAAAAACAACATTGAACTAGTAATTTACAAGAATATTGCAGTCTTAGTTTTATCTGGAAACATGAGGCTTGAAGGAAATAGTTGAAGACAAAAGGTAAATGGATACTGAGAAAGAATCTGATGAATTTCAGAGTGACTCAGCCCAAATACAGAGCACTGATACCAGCTTAGAAGCTGGACAGCTCACCACCTAAGCTAAATGCACCAATAAATATGGCAGTAGATTGATTCCTGAGAAGACAAATACATGAAGACAGAGCTATCTGAATCCTCTGTGGACCTGATGGGGAGGTTCTCTCAGGGCTACTGGTATTTGTGATGTATAGGTAATGGTATACCAAAGCCATAGAAACAAAGAAACCTCTGGCTCTCCTTTCCTGCTGGATTTGCCATCACAACCCTGAGTGGTCTGTCTGCTGTACTGTTCAGCTGTTTAGTCTATCGATCACTAGCTCTGATATTTGTTGTTTTTGAAACAGAGCCTCACAACATAGCCTGGGCTGCCCCAGAACTCTGTGTAGACCAAACTGACCTAGAGCCTGTGGTGAGTTTCCTGCCTCTGCCTCCTCTAGGGTTATAAGTGTGTGTCATCAGCCAGCCTAAAATAGAAAAATGTTTTCTGTGAGTTGCTAACAAAGGAAGAAATACAAACTGGCCTCTATTTGAATTAACTAAATGAAGTCACATGTCTTCCAGTCACAGACAGGAAGAAAATGTCACATGTGGACTCAAGCATTTCAGATGACAGAACAATGAGCCAGAAACAAAGGCAGCTACAACTAAGCCAGGTCTGGTAGGTTCCTGTTTTCCCATGTGCCTCTGTTCTTCAAATGTGTCTTTGACATTGGCAGGATCTTGGAGGGTTGTTTTTATATGTTGTAAATGTAATTATTGGGGGTTTTCTTATGCCCCTTTTGCTCCTAAATAACTGCAGGGCAATTCTACTCCCACTCCAACCTATCTTAGCTCCTGAAGAAAGACACAGAGACCTGGTATTTCTATTAACAAGCTACTGGCACTAAGCTTAATAGGTTCTGGGCTATTCTGATCCGACTAGGCTGCTACTACCCAGTCAAATGCACCATTAGTTGCCACCTGGTCTAGCCCTAGCTTACTCTGATCCATGTGTGTCCTCATGTCCACTCTCTCATTAACACCTCATGGTGAGTCCTCCTAGTCCATCCACATGGTCTCTCCACACCTCTCTCATTCTCCTTTACTTTCTACTCTTAGGACCCCCAGCATGATATTGGAAGTCCTGCCCTATCCTCTTCTGCCCTGCTAATTGGCTGATCAGATCTTTACTAGCCAATCAGAGGTGAGGGAAAACAATTTTTACATAACATCCAGACCAGAGATGCTTGACAATGTCATCATCCAGACTGCAACCAGATGTCTGGGGAGGACAATCAGTATCTGAATATACAGTGCACAAAACCATTCTCTAACAATATATGAGCAAGTTTGGGGCCAAAGCGAGATCTTGTCACCCTTGCTGAAAGATATAAACTAAGTAAGACACTGAGAACAGTCTTTCATTTTTCAGCTGGATGGCAATTGCTCACCTAAGGGCTGACCTTACTACATGAATGCATAAACATAAGGTTTGTCCAAATGGTTGAGTTTATGTTCCCCCAGTGTTTTGTATCTGCAAACTATTTCTGAGTTTGAAATAGGTCTTAGAGCCCTAGAGCCTGCCATGCTTAATCCTACCTCCTCATCTATTCTAGTTAAGAAACATGTATAGACCTATGCTTACACTTAGATTCTGCTTCTTATCAACTGAAGAAGGTCCATTCACTTTTCTAAGCATCAATGTTCTTGTGAAATGGAGGACTTGGACAGAGTATACAATGTGCCCAACAGAGTGTTTATGATCTTTACAGTAGTCTCAGGACCCAGTATCACTGCCATGGGAGCAGTGTGATGTGTCCTGTGTCGGGTAAAGATGGTATTCTCCTCTGAGATTTGTACTTCCCCAGAGCCTGCTACATTGTGCTCTGAGAAGATATCAGCTCCCTGTGAGTCAGGAGCCAAGCAAAGGAAACCTGCAGTGATGAGTCAGATATATTCTACCTTCATGGGCCTGCTTCAAGATGCTAGGACCTCCGACTTTGCCACAAAGCTTTTTAAAGCACCCAACTGACAATAAATGGGAGCTTGACCTTTTCTCCCTCATCTGCCATCGATCAGATTCACAGGCCATACTGGCCCAGTCCTGTTTCTCTAGTGTTCTGAGCACATCCCTACCTCAAGGAACATTTTCTCCCAATGCCCTCTCTGTAGGTCAAGAAAGACTAGACACACCCAAAGAATTCCCAAATTCTCACCTTCATGTTGGATTATATGATGTTTATGATTTGTTTTTATAAGCACTGAAAACTGAAATAAAACTTTCTACACAAATGTATCAATCTCGCATTGGTATTATTTATGAACACAAAGAACTCAGAAAATAAAAGTTGACCTATTCAGGATCAAGTTTCAGACTCCTTTAAGTTTTTCCTGGAAGCGTTCTGTTCCTTTTGGCTCAGTCTCATCTTTCAACTGTGTCAAAGGAATGATGACGCTTTTGTTTGCTGTAAAGACAAAGATATCATACACAAAAGGCTCTCCTAGGTTCTCAAAGCACAAAATGGTCACCATGATAAACCCATGCGCACTGAACACTGGATCCTCACATAACTACATAGGTTGTAGTGAAAGACGGTTGAAAGTGAGCATTATTTGAACCCTGGAGGCACCCACATACTTCAAAGTGCTCCCCTTTGGACACCTGATCAGGCACAGACCACACGCAAGCACCAAGTTTCCAGTACAAACCAAATGCAAAGAGATCCTTTATTAAGCAGAGCAAAGAGACATGGTGGCTGAATCTGAATCACACAGAACAGCATGTGTTCATTTTAATTAGAGAAAAGGGGGAGGTCTGTCTTAGAATGAGCTTAACAGGACAGTAAGTTCTGGTTGAGTATTTAATTAGATTAGTCAAAATAATGAATTTTGTTTGCTGGACCCTGATGTTTTGATAGTTGGACCTGATGATCAGTCTCAGGAAAGAGTCAATGGCCAGATAAGTGAGTAGACCCTGGTGGCTAGCTTTAGGGATGCAATCTAAGGGTACAGCAAGGGGGGAAGGGGAAGAGGCAAAACCTGTCTGCACCTATTTACCTTGCTCAGGTCTGTGGTTGCCTTACTCAGACATAATAGTGCTCTTCTAACCACATTTCCACATTTTTTTCTTCACCAGCTTCTGCTAAATGAGAGAGTTCTCCTTTAGAGCATTAATTTGAATTATGAATAAGAATCCCTTCCCATTTCCTTCTCCATCCTGAGATCTCAGCCTTTTTCCCTGGAGTTCTGGAAAAGTGGGCCAACAGTGTGTGTTCACAGGGTGTGTGTTCTGGTTCTGGTTCCCGTTTATGTGTACAGGGGTGTGTGTGTGTGTGTGCTCGTGTGTGCACGCACGCCCGTGTGCATGTGCTGTCGAGGTCGCAAAACAACCTCATTTGTCAGCTCTCACCTTCTACCTTGTTTGAGACAGAATCTCTCTGTTATACATGCTGCATGTGCCAGGCCAGCTGGCTGACAAGCTTCCAGGCAATCTCCTGCCTTGGCCTCCTACCTCGGCACAGGAATGCTAGGATTGCAGGTGCGAACTACCATAGCCTGCTTTCTGTGGGCTCTAGGTGTTCTAATGCAGGTTCTCGCACTTGCACAGCAAGCACTTTATCCACTGAGCCATCTTTCTAGCTCCATAGCCCAGTACAGTTTAATCTGTAATCCACAAAGATCCCTAGCTAAGCTGTGTGGCAGGACACGTGACATGTGTTACAATGAACAAACACCTTGATGACACTAATACTTCTCCAGTGTTCTCTGTGTATCAATGACCACCCCCAGCCCTCACCTCCAAACCTGTGTTTTCCCATCTGAGCTGTTCTTCACAGAATGCCCAAGGAGCTAACATCACAGTACCACATTCCATCCTCTTTCAACCTACTTACTAGATTGAGTTGTATTCGTCCAAGTTAGTGGCCAGCCTGAGCTACATATTGAGTCTCTGACTCAAAAGCAAACAAACAAACAAACAAACAAACAGTATTTGTAACCCTGAGGCCCCAGCCAATCAATATTTTATAGTCCATTCACAAGTAATAGGGACCTAGAAGTTTAATAACCAAAAGTACTTCTGAAAGTGGTTGGCCCAACTGACCACAACACATAGACCCTTTCCCAGACCCATCATTTCTACGGATACCAGTGACTCAGGAAGTTCTCCTGCACCCACTCTAGGGTTTGCAGACCAACTCCACTTGCTTGACTCAAGCACCAAACATAATCACCTCACTACAAACTGCTTGTTTTACAAATGGTATCTCAAACTGGGAAAGTGAAGTGAGGACAGAGAGAGAGTTATGGATAACAAGGCTCCTTGATGGCCACAATGAGGCTAAGTTCCCATAGCATCTGTCTTGAATTTGGTTATGTCTGCGAAACTTTTATGGAAGATGGGTGTCTTAGGTAGGGTTTCCATTGCTGTGAAGAGACACCATGACCAAGGCAACTTTTACAAAGGCTAACATTAAATTGGGACTGGCTTACTGTACTGGCTAGTTTTGTGTGTCAACTTGACATGAGCTTGAGTTATCCCAGAGAAAGGAGCTTCAGTTGAAAAAAAATGCCTCTATAAGATACAGGTGTAAGGTATTTTCTCAATTAGTGATAAAGGGGGCAGGGGGAGGACCCCTTGTGGGTGGTACCATCTGTGGGCTGGTAGTCTTGGGTTCTATAAGAAAGCAGGATGAGCAAGTCAAGGGAAGCAAGCCAGTAAGCAGCATTCCTCAATGGCTTTTGCATCAGCTCCTGCTCGAGTTCCAATCCTGACTTCCTTTCATGATGAACAGCAGCATGGAAGTATAAGCTCAAATAAACCCTTTCCTCCCCAACTTGCTTCTTGGCCATGATGTTCATGCAGGAATAGAAACCCTGACTAAGACAAATTGGTACCAGTGTAGTGTGGTATTCCTGTGACAACCTGAACATGTTTTGGGGAGGACTGTGGAAGGACTTTGGTACTTTGGGCTAGAAGATCCATTCAGTGTTAAGAGCTCTGTGGGATGTTCTGTAGGAGCTTGGAAGATAATGTTGAGAACAGTGCAGAAGATGGAGGCCTGGCTTGTGAAATTTCAGAGGGAAGATTAAAGAATTTTATCAGGGCCATTACTTGTTTAAGATTCTGTGGTTTTGATTAGATGGGGCTGAAGAAATCAGCTGTGATTAACAAGATACCAGAACTACTAAAGCAAAATCATTGCATTACTGGGACTATTGATGCTGGTTAGCTGGAGCTGGGAAATTGGCAGTGATTGGGAAAAGACCAGCATCAATGAGGTGAAATCTTCTGACAAGTGTTTTCTGAGAGCACAGAGGCTGTGTTACAGAGATAGCCAGAGTTGTACCTTGTGTTGTAGCTGGACTTGGTAATGTGTAAGAGTCACCCAGGTGTTACTGGTTTTGCAGGCATGAAAGAGTCATGAAGAGCAGCTGAGGTGTGGGCACTGTGAGATGCTGCAGAAGACCAGTGGTGAAGGTGCAGCCTCAGTTGCAACTGATGGCCCAGGACTGAAGGGGTCATGCAAAGGAGTTGAGGCTTGGCACCATGAAGAGAGCCTATAAGAAGCTGTTGGTAAAGCCTAGTTGCAGTGGAAGACAGCAGTGTTTTGGAGATACCAGTAACATGAGATGGCCACCAAGAACAGCAGCAGCAGTGGAGTACAGGCATTTGGAGCCTAGAAGACCAGGTGTGTGCTACAAAGGGCAGAGCTGGAGAAGTAACTCAAGCCCTTGGAGGAATCCAGAAGATCATGAGTGGATCCCAGACATTGGACGGTTGGAGTTTGATTTTGCTTTTGATTGTGACTGTGCCCTGATACATTTTCCCTCCTGAAGGAAGAAGGTATTTTAGTGGAGCCCACAGTTAAGAGACTTTGAATTTTTAAAAGACTTTGAATTTTAAGAGATTGGATGTTTAAAAGGGACTGAAATGTAAGAATTTACAAAGACTGTGGGACTTTTAAAGTTATTTAGATCTTGGGGATGAATAAGGAAGTAAGGGTCGAGGCTTATTGGTGATGTGTTTGTGTGTCAAGTTGACAAGGGGTCAATTGTACTGACTAGTTTTGTGTGTCAACTTGACACAAGCTGTAGTTATCACAGAGAAAGAAGCTTCAGTTGAAAAAAATGCTTCTATGAGACACAGGTGTAAGGCATTTTCTCAATTAGTGATCAAGGGGGGAGGACCCCTTGTGAGTGGTACCATTTGTGGGCTGATAGTCTTCGGTTCTATAAGAAAGCAGGCTGAGCAAGCCAAGAGAAGCAAGCCAGTAAGCAGCATTTCTCCACGGCCTCTTCATCATCCCCACTTCCTCCCCTGCTTGAGTTCCAGTTCCTTTGGTGATGAACAGCAATTGGAAGTGTAAGCTGAATAAATCCTTTCCTCCCCAACTTGCTTCTTGGTCATGATGTTTATGCAGGAATAGAAACCCTGACTAAGACACTTACAGTTCAGATGTTTTGTCCATTATTATCATGGCAGGAAGCATGGTGGCATGCAGGCAGGTGCTGGAGAAGGAGCTGAGAGTTCTACATCTCAATCTATACATGTCAGAATGAAACTATCTTCCAAACTGGAAGAAGCCTGAGCATAGGGAACCTCAAAGACCATCTACACAGTGATGTACTTCCTCCAACAAGGGCACACCTCTTCCAACAAGGCCACACCTCCTAATAGTGCTACTCCCTATGGCCAAGCATATGAGTCTATGGGGGCCAAACCTATTCAAACCACCACACTGGCTCTTCACAGTAATCTTTGGAATGCACTTTCACCAGCACCAGGAGACAGAGTTCTCCATCTTGTCCTTGATCTCTGGACTCGTGTCTAATTCACAGGCTAAATTGAGAGCTTTGAATCACACTTTAATGCCACCAACCAAGGTCACTACCTCTACCCATGGTAGCTGCAGACATCTGTGCCACCTGCCTTCCTGCAGACTGAAAAATACTGCCTCATCCAAAACTACTCATGAAGCCACTTGCCCCACAGCCACATGAAGGAGAAGTATCTGAGCCCCTGGAGCAAGCGCCAGCTCCTTAAGTTAGTGCCACACCACAGATGCTGTGCCAAGCGGGAGAAAGGCTGGGAGCCTTCAGATCCACAGGTTCTGCAGCAAAAGCAGTCTTTTACTCAGACAGAGCTCAGGCAAGGCATGCTTACATTCTCCCTTGAAGCCCTCTGTCAACTTCTCCCTCTACTGCTTAGTTTATGTCAAATGAAACAGACTAGAGTCATCTGACAGGAAGAACCTAACTGTGAAAATGCCTCCATAAGATCTGACTGTAGGCAACCTTGTAAGGCATTTTCTTCATTAGTGATTGATGGGGGAGTGCCCAACCCATTGTGGGTGGGGCATCGCTGCAATGGTGGTCCTGGCTTCTATAAGAATATGTGCTGAGTGCCAAGTAAATAGCATTTGTTTCATACCTCTGCATCAGCTCCTGCCTCCAGGTTCCTCTCCTGTTTGAGTTCCTGTCCTGATGTTCTTCTATGAACAGTGATATGGAAGTGTAAGCAAAGTAAACCCTGACCTCCCCAAGCTGCTTTGGGCCACAGTGTTTCATCACAGAGGTAGTAGCCCTAACCAAGACACACACCCCAGATTTTACCTTCACCTTCAGAATTCACTCAGCCCCACTGCAGCTTTGGCCCTTGCTTCCTTAGCTTCCTCAGCTAAGTGTGAGACAAACGCCCATCTTCACATCTTCACTCTCTGTGCTCTAGAACATGGGAGAAGAGTGAGAATCCTGCAGACAGGTGCAGATTCAAGGAGCTGCAGTATCATGAATCCTGATATAATCAAGATGAACCTTTTCACTCATCAAACTTCAGAGTCGTTCCAAGTTCAGGGCAGTCCAGGCCTCTGGCACTCAGACAGAAGCATAGCAGCCATTGATCATGCTAACTTAGTGTGGTCCCCTCCACTCTGGAGAGGATTTACATCCCCTCTCCATAGAATACATAGTGAGAAGAAAAAAAGTCACGTGGAATGCATGGCTGCCTAAGAATTCACAGAACGTTGGTTTTAAACTCTCCCTCCCTAGACCCTTCCCGGATGTAGTTTCTCCCATAGGACCGGCACGATTCTGTTACACCTATCTGTTTCTGTGGCTTCCCTCATGTTGCTGTGTGGAGAGAAAAGAGCTCAGCTTTTTACCACTGCATGGCTACCACCTAATAGGATGCCTGGCACACACTAGGAGTAACCCACGTTTAGAGAGACTCAGAAATATTTCTATACAGTTTGTATCATGCTTTAATTAATGACAAGAAGACACACACACACACACACACACACACTCACGCCAGCTCAAAATACTGAACAGAATTATACATGAACTGGCTCATAGAGCAAGTACTGTGTCGACTGGCTCCCAAATGTCCCTATCCTTTTTGAGTGGCTTTGCTGATGTGATGAAGTGAAAGGCCTAGGAAGGAGACCTGGTTGTCTGGAGAGCCCTGTGTAACCTCGTTTGAAGCAGAGCGCCATCTCCTGGCTATGATAATGAGCTGCAAGGTGGCGGCTTTGAAGATGGGAAGACAGGATCGCAGCCTTACTCATTGTAGCCTTCTGAGACCCTTGAGTGTTTGAATTCCGGCCTGTAAGATTTAAAGGTGTCTCATTGCAAGCTCCTCCATCCTGATCAGTTTGTCAGCAACTGGAAATATACACAGCCTCAATCTCAGTCATCCACAACCCAGAACGGAGCGTTCTGAACATCTGCTTACAGGAATAGAGAATGGATGCTCGCCTAAGTGTATTCTTTCAAGGATGAAAGGCAAGACTGTGGGGTACGATGCAGTTCCTGTACCCTCCCTGTAAGGTAAGCAGTGGTTCTCTCAGACAAGCCTAAAGTCACGAGGTCCTGCCTCTTCTACGAAGTGGAGCCGGAGCCCTGGCATCTGAGACTGCTGGTTACAGTACGCTAGAATCTAATCAAGGTTTCTTAGTCTTCCATAAATTATTCCCTAAGCATAGGCATCATATCCCGGATACTACAATCCCAGCCACCGTGGGGACCCACTCTCAAGTGTCATTGCCACCTGTAGCCTGACCCCAGCCGTTTGTGGTCATGAGAGAGAGAAGGCAAACAAGAGCTGTCTCAAAGACCGCACTTTCTCAGAGACTCCATTAACTATATGGTCTGCTCTACTGCCTAGTTTTGAGACGACTATTTTCATTTACAATTCAATTAATAAAATACAACCTGTGCCCAATTTCCCTCGATAGGAGACAGATTTTAATCAATGTGCCTTCCTAAGCATTTATAATGGGCTTAGAGTGCCACCTGGTGGCTACTATGAATAACAGCATAAGATGACATTCTGCAAAGAACTCCCAACAGAGAATCAGCTTGGCTAGGGATTAAAAACTCCCAAGGTTTCAGATGGCTGAGCAGCTCATAGTTCATACACTTGCCTGACCTAGGGGAGATACATCCCAAGACTTATCATAGATGATTGACTGACTACCCAGCTACGAATGAAAGCAGCTAAATCAGTGTTCATTCATTCATTCCATTTACATCTCAAATAATTTCAACATTGGGTTTCATTTACTGAGACTCTCTTGGCAAATTCTTCTCTTCACTATCACAAGAGAACACAAAATTAATCCTGGGTGTATCTGTGACCAAAATACATGAGGAAAAATTTTAAAAGGAAAAATTGACTTATTGTGGCTCCTAGTCTCAGAGTGTTGAGAGGGAAGTCATTGGTTCTGTGGATTCTGGGCTGATAGTAAAGCAGATCAGCAAGAAAGCCAGAACATGCACAGGAGAAGGTGATTCACCTCAGGACAAAAGGAAGCAGCCAGCTGGGACCAAACCTTCAAAGGCTGACCCACCATCTACTTCCTACAGGTAGGCCCTACCCAACATTTCCAGAACCTTCCTGGGAAACAAGAGCACACTATATGAATCTATGGGGGATAGCAATCTCATGTCCAATCCGTAATAAATACTTAATGTACAAATTCTGAGTCGTTGCCTTGTTTTTCAACTTTAAAACCTTTCAGCTTACTTGTTTCTATCCTTTACCTGTCATATTAACTACAGATTTCTGAGTTCAAGGCCAGCCTGGTCTATGGAATAGGTTATAGGACTTCCAGGGTTACACAGAGAAACTCTGTCTTGAAAAACCAATAAACAAACAAACAAACACAAACTCACTTAAAGAAGAGCAGATGACAAAGCTTAAAAAAAATTACAGATCAATGAAACAAAAACAAATTTTGAAAGGAAAAGTAAAATAAACCTTTAGCTAGACTAACCAACAATAAAATGAGAAGCCACAAATAAATACAAGCATGTTGCCTGGGTCCGTATCTGTTCCTTGTGCCTTCTCTTGGGCTCTTTTCCTGTTTATTTTGTCCATTCTAATGTGCTTGGCTTTGCTTTATCTTATTGTTTTATACATCATCATCCCTTAGAATCTTGTTTATTTTCTTCTGAGAGACAGAAAAGGGGTGGGTCCGGAGGAGAGGTAGGAAGGAGTAGAGGAGGAGAAAACATCATCAGAAAATACTGTTTGGGAAAAGAAATCTATTTTCAATTAAAGAAACAAACAAAAGCAGAGTCTAAAAGGAGACATTACCATTACAGAAATAATAACGAAGATCAAAAGGAGCTACTATAAACAAACAAAGAAACAACTATATTCTTTTATTAAAAACTGAAAAATCTAGAATAAAAAAATCTGAATAGTTACAACCTGTCAATACTAACTAAAAGAAATACAAAATCTAAATTGGTCAATTATGTGTAATGGAACTGAAGTAATTGAAAATTTTTCATTAAAAAACAAACAACAAAACCAGCCCTGTCTCTTCAGGTAAACAGAGATGGAGAGCGGGGACACACAGCATTTCTCCTACTGTTTTAGTTCCTTGTCTCATCACTGCCACAAAGCCTGACAAAAGCAACTTAAGGAAGGACGAGTTGCTTTGGCTCATAGTCAGGAGGCACTGTCCATCATGGTGAGTATGGTCTTGTGGCAGGAGCTAGTGGATGCTGATACCCTGGGAACGGAAGCTGCTGCCCAGCTCACTTAGTCCCAGCCTCTGTGGGATGGTACTGCCCAAAACTAGAGTGGGTTTTCCCATGTCTGATAACCTAATCTAGAAACTCTCAGGCAGATTTGCCTAGAGGTTTGTTACTACGGTGAACCCCAATCCTGTCTCTCAAGGTTAGTCACTGCAACTCCCACCTCCACAAATGCAAAGAAAACATTTGACCTGCTTGGGAAAGAGGGTGTGAGTCTGGGAAATTAACGGAGGAATGTCAAAAGGACCAAGTGTGAAAGGGCCAACACAGAGAAATAAGAACGCTACAGACTCTTAACACACAGCACTGAAGAAAACCACAGGGAAGGGAAGATCCTCCTTCCTGGGGGCTGGATTCACACACAAACTGGAAAAGGGAAGTTTCCAGAAGTGATTAAGGCAAAATCACAATTTTGGAAAGAACAGTCACGTGCTTCATGAAGCCGATGCTGGGTACCACAGGGTGCCTGCCAGCCCGCATCGCTTGTCTTAACAGTTACACTGGTGAGAAGACGGCACAGATCCCGAAACTCTGCGATAAAAGTGGATTTGTAGGAGGCACAGCCGAGAGGCCTGGAAAACCGGCAGAACCACATGAACGCCCCACAAGAGCCAATACTGGAAAGAGCTCAAGCACTGGAAAGACCAGCACATCCAGCCCAAAAGGTAGATAAATAAGAACGTAGGGCTGGCTACAAAGAGAACCGGATGTTGAAACTCATGTGGAAGAGGCTTACCGTCTGGCATAGAAAGGAGCCGGGTGAAATTACCTTGGAGCAGCCCTCGAGTTGAAGACTAGATAACTGTGAGTGAGGGCTGACCCCACTCACTTCTGGGCAGAAATCCAATCCAACAGGATCCCCTCTGAGACACTGCACAGGTAAGGAATCTGATCTAACAGGTTTGGACTAGAGACAACAACAACTGCTCTGCCATTAGCATTTGATCTGAAACACCTCTCAAGGGAGGGAAGGATCCAGCACCATCCCAGAAAGAATACCCTTTATTTTTATTTTTTCAGCTTTGCTCTTGCATAACTAATTTTTTAAAGCTTTTGTATTGATGGATTAAGCTTTGCTTGTTCTATTTCTGTGCCTATTCTATTGTATCCTGTGTACTATTTCTGTTGCAATCTATCTGCTATTTCTTACCTAACCCCATATAGTTTCCTCTCATACCTGTCTGGGCTTCTTTTCCCAGTTACCTTGTTATTCCCACAGATTTGAGGGAAATGGCCACTAACCCAAACCATGGAAAAAACAGTTAAATCAGGCTTTATTCATTACAAGGGTTGTATCCCCCTAATGAGTGGCTTAATAGATCACCACTGAACCTGGGGAGATAAAGTTTTATAACCCTAATTCCACTTGGAGCAGAGGTTCCCGAATGCTGTGGTTGTAAAGTGGTCATAACCAGTACTACCCTAAGGTCAGAACTGTGGAAGCTACCAAGGAGTGACAAGATTATGGAGAACGTGGTATCTTCTCATTAGTGAGCCAAAAATAGGAACAGCAAGAGTTAGGGCCAAGAAAACACAACACAATGGCATTAAGAGCAAGGAGATTTTCAGAAGCGTGTCCAAACGCACAGAGTAGTCCAGCATTTGTACAATCTGTATTTAACATACCACGTGCACACAGGTCTGCAGGAAATATGCCTCAAGATCTAAAATGCTTTAACCTCCCTCCTAGACCGACGCCCACCAGAGATAGTGGGAAACAAAGGTTACTAGGCTGCAGGGGAAGTGGACCTGTTTAGAAATTGTTCTTCGGAGTAAATCCAATCTGTGTTGTCAGAAAATCAGCAGTTCAGTTCATAGAAATCAGCAGTGGCAGCTCAATGCATTCACAAACACTTCACCAATATACCAGCAGTCCAGTTCAGTAGTGTAGGGAGATCAAACACAAACCAGCAATGATGGCACTACCTAGCAGAGACAGCCAGGCCTCTGCTGAATCAGCATGAGTCAGCAGGAGGGACCAGGACCAACAGAGACACCGGGAGAAGTTCTTTGCCATGCCTCTCTCTACAAAGTGAAGATCAGAAGTGACTTGAGACCAAGGAAGCACTGCCAAGCTATGCAAGCAAGCAAGCCCCTGTCACTGTACAATAAGTCCTATTTGTACTCCTCCAACACGTGTCCTCCACGGGTCTTGCCTCAGCTCATGAGTCTTTCCTAGCAAAACTCCACATGAGTCTGTATCAGCTGACATCATTCTGCCAATTGGCCCATGTCCCCAGAAGCAGCAAGAAGCCACCAGAACACCACCAGAAGTTTTTTGGTGCATTTCTTTCTATGAAGTCGACATGTAGAGCTCAGCAATGAAATGTAAGGTGAACCAATACGTGAGTGTCATTAGCAAAGAATCCTTCATTCCTTGTCCTTCCACGTGTTTGCTTTAGCAGAACATCTCTCACCTGTGTCTGCTTCAGGAAAACACTCCTTCATGAGTCTGCCGAAGCAAAACACCATCCGACCCAAATGACTTTCCAAAGAAACCGGAAGTTTCCACTTCACAATTATTAATGAAATATTTTACAGTTCTCTACACCAAGTCTTTGAAATTCAATGGGTATTTTACATTTAGAGTGCATCTCAGATCAGCTGTAAATTTCTGCCACAAATGTTTTGCCTAGCGCTGGCAACAGCGATTCAGCCCTGTAATTCTAGAGTTTTCAGAGGCCAAAGCAAAAGGAATGAAGGTCAGTCTAAGGTATAAAGCAAACCCGTGTGCTGCACAGTGAGGCTCTGGCTCAAAACCTCAGACAGAAGAAAACAATGGAGGGAAGCAGAAAGACAGACAGAGACATAAAGAAAATATATTTACAAACTTAACATTTGAAAAGGCAGAACCAAGTTATTGAACTATTACAGTGTTTCTAATTGAATTGAGATTGAACTGAATTAACTAAAATTAAGCATAATTAAAATCTACTCTAAACAAGCTCCTTTCACAGGTCTGGTGGAGACTTTGTAGACCCAGAAAGCTAGCTGTGCCATCAGGTCTGTGGGTCCTGTGTTTAATCAGGAAGAAGACAAAGCAAAGCATCTCATATCTTACTCTTGAGACTTAACATTTTAAAATGTCTACAGTTACTTTTGCTTCTGCTTGAGCTATTGCTGTGATTTAGATGGGTCCCCACAAATCCTCAGAATCACATGCTGATCATTGGCAGAGGCAGGAGCTCTAGGAGGGATCCCACTTAGACACACTCCAAGCCGTGTGTTGCCAGGGTTACAATGCAGCAAGAAACCCTCACCAGAGTCAGCACTCTATGCACGTGGACTTCCCAGTCTGGCAAACTGTAAGTCAGATTAGGTCTTTTGTGATTTATCCAGTCTCAGATATTGTTACAGCAGCAGAAAATGGACTGACAGTTATGCTGAATCTTATTAAGCTATAATTTATCCTTTTGTCAATTTTTAAATGTTTTATCTGGTTCCCCCTAACTCACTTATCTGGTCTGTCCACACCACTCGTTCTTGGTTCTTTCTAATTTGCCCAGTGTCTTTTTGTTCTGTCTGTTTGCAGTCATGTCTCTTGCTGTGCCTTCACTTACACACCTCCTCTGCAGTGACTTGGCTGATGTTAATACCTCCATTGGTAGGCTTTTGTTGTTGTTTTTAGATACATGCACAGTTTTAATTTAATAGTTAATTTTCATCTCCAATAGCTATAAACAATCATCAAAATATCAAGCTAATTCAATACTAAATCCTTAATTGTCTGGATTGTTGGAAGTAGTGGCCTTTTGAGGCAGTCTTTTTTCCCCCAGTTGCTGTAGGTTTAATGTCTAGCATTTCAGCTTGCATTATTTTAATGACACCTCTCCTTAGCCCAGATATACATTGTTCTTCTTTCTCTAACATGCAGATGGACGCTGTGCTGACCATCTGAAATATATCTGTAAGAGCTACTTCAAAACTCTTGCCTTCTATTACCCATGCCGATTCTTATTCTGTTCCTACTGTTGTGCTTTCTTTTTAAATTTTATTTTATTTTCTGATTTTTCACATATCTGAATGCTGAGTGATTGAGAATTTTATGCTATTGGGCATCATGGTATTCTTTTAGTTATTTTGTTATTGCTAGCTTTGAATTCTTCTGCAGCTGTTTAGATATGTTAGAATCATTTAATGCTCTGAAGCTTGTTTTTAAGCTTCTTGGGATAGATCTAGAATAGTTTTCAAAATAGGTGTAATTTGGCCTCCTGCCTGGAGGATTCAACCAGATACTGTGGTGATTAAGAAGTCTCTCCACTCTAGAAAATGGAGATGAGCATTCTTGGCACTGTGTGATCCCTGGAGATGGTCACATGGAACACATGTTCCCTCGTGTGTGCTTGCAGATCCAGATTTGAAGGGACCCCTCTACTCGTGTGCTTTATTCTGATAAACTGAGCTGTCATGTCATCATCCTAAACCCTACAAATGTCAAGAACTTAGTTCTTGGTCTGGAGGCAGAGAAGGCCAAGATGGAGGCACCAAGCCTGGTAAGGACTCACACTGGGTCAGAGACCACCTTCTGACCTTCTTGCATGGATGAAGCTTATGAACAAGCTCTTTCAAGTTCAAATTCCATAAGATCACTATTCCCATTCCTGAGGTCCTGCTCTTGTGACCCAAGCACATCCTGAAAAGTTCAACTGCCTAACCCCATTTTGGTGGTTTGAACAAGTTTGGCCCAGGGAGTGACACTATTAGGAGGTGTGGTCTTGGTGAAGTTAGTTTGGCCTTGTTGGAGGAAGTGTGTCATTGTGGGGTTGGGCTTTGAGACCCTCACCCAGCTGCCTGAACACAACTTCTCCTAGAGGCCTTCAGATCAAGATGTAGAACTCTCAGCTCCTCCTGAACCATGCTTGCCTGGATACTGCCATGCTCCCACCTTGAAGATAATCAACTGAACCTCTGAACCTGTAAGCCAGCATCAATTAAATGAAGTCTTTTGTAAGAGTTGCCTTTGTCATGGTATCAGCAGGAAAACCCCAAGACCTCCATCATCATGGAGGTGGGATTGCACGTGTGAGCTACGGGGACACTCAGAGATTCCTACTCTAGATTACTCCGTCCTGCTCACACACATATGTCTCTGTCTCTGTAACAGTCTCTTTTCCAGACCCTTTCCCAACAAAAACAAACTCACCAAGACTGAACTCTGTTCAGTTCCCCTTCAGCAAGCCAGGTCACTAGGTCTGTTTACTGCATGGGTCTCCCTTCTCTCAGGCATCACTGTCCTGTGCTGTCTTTAGTTCAGTGTCTAAATCCTGTTGCTTTACTCCAATCCTGTTGCTTCACAGGCTTGGTCCAGTATTATAACTGTTTAGGGGCAGGAGGTAAATCCTGTCTGTCCATCGGCTGCTGTGCATTCAGGAAATATTGACAGACTGCCTGCTGTACATGAGAGATTTTGAAGAGCCCTGGAAATAGACTAGTAAAGACATGGAGTCTCACCCCTCACCTTACCACAGACCAGCAGGAGAAAGCCCTCAGGTAAGGTGTGTGATAGAGGGCCTGGAGAAAAAAAAATGCCATGAGAGTAAGCAGGGTGCACAACAACAACAACAACAACAACAATGATGACAAAACAAAAAACAAGCATACAGTGAGAAAAGCTAATTTAGTCTGGAAATTTTTTTTTTTTAAAATTTCCCAAGATGAAAATTTTTAGCCAGAATTTAGAGAATGAGGTGAATTTGATAGTATGCTCTGCAGGTCAGAAAGAATGCCAAGCACCTGGCATAATGGGAGCCCTGGGATCATCCAGCCCCACACTCAGACTTCCAAACCGGAGACAAGGGCTCAAAGGCTACCTACATGAAGCCTGGGACTCTTCCCAATCCACAGGGATGTTTAAATGGGCAGAGGGAACACCAGAACATATATCATGGAATTTGTCATTTAACTGCTATGATATGGCATGTGTCACACCTAATTTTATAATTTATTTTCATTTAAAGATAATTATGGGCAAAATATATTTACTCAAGATATATTTTTAATTGCCAGTATTTTAATATAGTTACAAAGTGCATGCTGGGAAGTGTTGGGATTTTGTTTTATTTTGTTTCTGTCAAAGTGCAAGAGAACACAAAATAGAGGAGAATGAACAGTGTTGGTAATGGCCTCCAAGTGTTCACTCAGCTTGCTGAGAGGCTGATCACGTCCTGGGGAGTCCTGCTCAGCACACTAAGCTGTTGCTGCTTTCAGATACTTGGGGAATTCATCCATTGTCCTGCTTAAAGCTCAACCAGCATAATAAATGTCAATTAAAGTAAAGCTCCCTGAAGATTTTCAGCTGTGAAACTCAACTGAAACTATGTATATATAGACTCACTAGAACAAGTCTGCTCTAGACGTGTACTTATTTTTACTGTTGGTGACCTGGATGCACACAGCTGCCTAGTATTTGCATAGACATTTTCTGCTCCAGTTACCCTAAGTATTTCTGGGGATGGCGTATAAACTGGAATATGTATTAAATGTCAGTAGAATTCAGCAATTTGCTTTCAATGCATATATACAAAAGAAAAAAGGAAAGAAAAGAAAAAATCAACTATATACCAGAACTAGAAACACAGTAGTAAATAAAGCAGATAGACGAGTCCCCACTCCATCAGTCTGGAAGCGTCTCCTTTAATGCTACTGGCTCTTTTCTGTCCCTGACTGTCCCTTAACTGTTACTTAAAAGACAATAATTCATATAAAACAGGCCTCTGCTAATTTCTAAGCTTTACAAAAGCATTTATGTCTTATGAGTAGTTCAATAATTTAGGTGTCAAATTTTTCCCATTGTAGTTCAAGTGGCCCAAGCTGCCAACTGCTTGAAGTCATCATCTTCCTCTGCCCTCCTGGAAGACACTAGAACGTAAGTGAAGAAAACCAGTCATTAGTCTTAAGCAGTCATTAGTAATTAGTCATTCTACTTTAAACATAGAAAACAGGTAGGAATTACATATAAAATGTGTTTGTTTACACAATCAGACATAAGTAAGTATGGAAAGCAACAGGCATGGCTACTGCTTTGGGAAACTATGAGAGCACAGGTCGCTGGGTGGGTAACGGACCTGCTCGAGACAGGTGCACAGACGAAGGCATGCTGGCCTTCCTCCTGGGCTGTGCTGGGAGGGACAAGGAAGGCACATTTGGAAGCTCCAGGCTTGTCATCTTCTTATTTAATTCTTCCTGCTCCAATTCTTCAAGTTCTGCCAGAAGCTCATCCTGAACACGGGAGAAAGAAAGAATTATGGAGCCAATGCTTCAGGAGGTGGGATTCCCTGAATATAACAAGAACATCTGCTATGCGATTGATATGTGGGAACCCAGTGAAGTAGAATATTTATTTGAAAACTAATCTTTTCTTTGCAACACTGAGCAATGATTAGAAATAAATATTTTGGGTTGGGTTGTACAAATTTGTCATAGTTAATCTTATTTTTTTAATGTTTTTCTTTTTTTCTTTTCTTTCTATCTTTTTTTTTTTTTGATACTTTATTTACATTTCAAATGTTTCCCCCTTTCCAGATCTCCCTTTGGAACTCCCTATTCCCTTCCCCCTCCCCCTGCCTCTATGGGAGTATTCCCCCACCCACTCACCCACCCACTCTCATCTTCCTTCCTTGGCATTCTCCTACATTGGGGCATCTAACACCCTCCGGCCCAAGGGCCTCTCCTCCCCCTGATGGCTAACAAGACTCTCCTCTGCCGCATTTGTGGCCAGGACCATGGGTCCTTCCATGTGTATAATACTTCAATAAACAGCTATTCAAGATAACTTGTGCTGAATAGATAATCTCCTCAGGTTCTGGAAATTCACACTATGATTGTTAGTTTTCCAGGATGCTCTTTTTTTTTTTTTTTTCTCTCCTGTTGAGAATTTCTGAAACTTCAATTAGAGGAAGTTAATATTTATTTTTGAGTGAATGCTATTGAAAATAAAACAGGCATACCAAAAAAATATATTGTGCAGAAAGTAAGAAAAAAATAGCATAGTTCTTCTATCAAATCATCAAAGTCAAAATAAATTGTGTTCAGGTGATTTTGTTCAGTGCTGAGGATGGAACACAGCCGTTCATGCTCTACTATGTACCCAGACCATGTGTTTGTAAACTTCAAAATTACTGTAACATATTTTTTTCTTTACAGTGGCTCCTCAAAGCCTGGCTTAATCGTCAAGCATCTTCTACTCTGCACCTATAAAATGCTAAGGTCAGCTGAGACCTTAAGGATGTGGGTCACCTCTTGCCTAGTCTGAGATAGCTCACACCTACCTAACTTGGAAAGCCCTCCAGCATACATCAGCCTGCCAGAAGTGAGTGTAAACAAAGCAAAATTTCATTATATGTCACAGGCTGTCGGAGATAGAAACTGTAGAGAGACAGAATGCAGAAAGAGAGGCTTGGTCTGCTTTAGGCAGGACCATGTTTATTCACAACAAGGTGGCATCTTTGCCATCTGCATATGTAAATGGGCAAAATGACTACAGAAAATGGGATGTGGCCCCCTTATAGGGGCAGAAAAGACTAGCCATGTACATTATATTCCTTCCCATTGTTCTCAAGGGAAGCTGGGAGGTGTATAGTCTTTCAGCAGGGAACCATTAGAAAAGATCTATCATAACTGTATATCCATCTGATTATTTATTCACCCATCATTCAACAGATTTATTGAGATCTCATTCCTGGGCAGAGCAAGGGTAAATCAGTATGCCCTACATGAAGGGAACCTATGCTTGAATTTATGCACGTATGCATGCATCTTGTATTTGATTGTTTTGTTGTTGCTGTTATTTGTTTTGAGGTGAAGTGTGTGTGTGTGTGTGTGTGTGTGTGTGTGTGTATCAGGCCGGCTTTGACTTCACTATGTGGCCAAAGGTTGACCTTGAACTCACAACTCTCATGCACTTCTACATCCAGACAGTAGTATTTTAGGCTTTGCAGACCAGATACCTCCCTATTACCAGATCTTCTTTCTTATTTCCTATAGTTCATGAGAGTACAAATCATCTCTAAAGGCTACACAAAAATAGCCATGACTGATTGACCTTCAGGCTATATTTGCCAACACCTTATGTGTATTGCCTACATAAATGTATGTGTTGCACATTTGTGCCAGGTGCCAACAGAAGTCAGAAGAGGGCATCAGATCCCATAGAACTTGCAATTTTGAGGATTTTGATCCACTCTGAATGCTGGGAACAGAACCCCAGGTCCTCTGTAAAAGTAACAAGTTTTCTGAACCTCTCTCCAGTCCCAGACCCAAACCATTTTTTGACATCACTAGCAGCAAACTGTCATTTTCTAAGACGCCAAAGGCCACATCTTGACTTGTTAGACTCATCCTGCCATATGACCTAGAAACAGGAAGCTGAGTTACTCTGCCTCCTGGGAATGTGCCTAACAATGTCCTCACCCTGGACATGTGTAGCTGAAATGGAATCACTAAAGTTTTCATTGTGGGCACCACCAATGTGACTACAGGTCTTCCTGGACTATGTGACTGATTAATACAAATGGAATGGGAGTGTAAACAATGCCACTCCACAATTACACAATTACTTGTTTTATAGACTGAGTAATGAACAGAAGCAACCTAACTCCTACTTTTACAGCTGAAGAGCACAATCCATCTGCTGATTACAGAGTGACACTGTCTGCTCTGTTGTGATGTGAGAGCACATGATCCTCATAATGGGACTATTTATACTCCAACCATTAAAAGTCACTAACTTTACATAATCACAGGTTGCTTTCTTTTTCCTTAAGAGCTGGAAACCTAATTAAGAAGCTGTTTCCCAAACTAGTCATCTTTCCTTGAAATCAGCTAACACCTCACTTCCTTCCTTGAAATCTCACATCCAATAGATATCATTTATCTGTTCAGCAATGAGCACCTTGTCTCCTCTGTGTGATTGGAAGCTGCCTTCCATAGCAGCCACAGTTCCGCATTCTTTAGTAGTACACCTACCTCATCAAAGCCATCAGCAAACTGAACCTTTTGAGAAAATGCTTCTGAGATTTCTTGGGCAATGTCCTGCTGCTCTGTGATATCTTGCATCAAGTCATCAATTTTGTTGAGATCCCTGGGAAGCATTTTGTTGGGATTTTAGAATTTCATCTTACAATTATGAATCTAGACTTAATTCCATACAAAAACCAGATTATTTCACATATACTCTTCAGATACTTCAACATTGTAACAAAAATTCCTGATCCAACATTCATCAATTCAAAAACATAATTTGTGTGCCAAAAAAGTTAGCCATCCTATACAATCACGTGTGTTTTCAATATTACCTTCTACCTTCGAGAATGACTTGAAATGAAATAACTGTGATTAATATTATTTGCAGATCACTTTGGGAAGTGCATGTGGCAAAATATGTGTGGTACCTCTACGTGCTTTGCTTCTTAGTTTGCTGAGGATAGCCATGACAGAGATCACAAGGCAGCTCTCAGCAGCCATTCCTGAAGCAACTAAACGTTGGAACTTTTCATAACACAGTAGTTCTGAAATGCTCACTCCTTGAAGGTTCTCCCCTTCAAGTGGGGAGGGGGTGAAATCGGAAGGATTTGACCCAGCATGCCCTCATGGAGGCCACAACCTCAGCAGATGAAGCCAGGCAGGTTCAGGCTCAGGATAGCTGCTTAACAGTTAGTCTCAGTGGATGGGTCATGCTCCATCTTGTTTTTATAACAGTGTTTCTGAGCCAGTCCTACAACTCAGGCTGATTAGCTGGAAGGGAAGCAACAGGGCCCTCCATTATTGAGCAACCTCAGAGCTGAAGTGTGAGCCCAGTGGAGCTCATCACTTCTGTTTCTCAGACCCTACCACTCCAAAAGCTGAGAACCTTGACACCTTCTCATAAGTAATCAAAAAGAATGCTTTTATCATTTGCCTACCACCTTTTATGTTCCATCCTAGTTAGAGTTGTCCTAAGTGTATTTATTAAAGGAGTAAAAGACACATGTGAATGACATTTGGGACTGTGACTGAACTTATCTCCAAAAGTACAGTCTTGTCTGGTGCTTCTAAGGGACCTGAGATTCCTAGGAGCCCAGTCAAACGCTAACGATCTCTGAAGTGCCACATGGCAGCTGCTTGGTGAGTTAGCAACGCAAGAAGATGTTCTTGAGGAGGTCTTCACAGCCCCAAGCACTACTGCTGCCTCTTCCCAGCCTCTGGAACCGTGTCTGTCCCTCGGCACTTGCTGCTCTTATGCTCTCTTGGACAGGAGTCTACTCCCGCTGTCCCAACAAAGGACCAGGTCCCAAGTCTGCATTCCCCAGTGTGAATGCTGACCGAATGCACCTTACTGGATCTCAGACTGCCCAGGGCTCACTCTGGAGCAGAGACTGTGCCAGGTCTATCTAGCATCTCAGTGAATTTCACAACAAGCAGAGGAAGTAAACAAGAACTTACAGCTGAGGAAACTGGGAGGATGGGAAAACTATAAACCAGAAGACTATAAACCCTGGTCCCTATAATTAATACTTTTGTCAGTGGTTTTCAAATATAAGGAAGCCTGGAGAACTTGGTTAAGAACAAAAGGTCTAATATCTGTCATAGCTCAGGGAGGCTAAGTATCTGTATGTTCCTGAACAGCATAGATGATTCTGATACACAGCAAAGTCTGGCAACTGCTATTCTACAGTTCTTCACTGATGTTAGCATTAAAATTATAGAATCATAGTTGAATTTCATAAATGAACTGAGAAATACTGAAAGCATAATTCTATATGCTTTCTCTTTTTCCACAGTATTTTTTTTTTTTAAATTTTGTCACTGTAAGTTTAAAACTACACCTGAGAGCGCATTCCATTCAATACATTGGACAGTGACCCGGTCCTACCAAAATCACCATACAATTTCAAAGACTCTCCTCGGCATTAGGGACAAGGGTCACTCACATGTTTTCATGAACCGCTTTCATGGCCTTGGCTGCGAAGCCCATGTTCCGTAAGACCTCAGTGTTGGTGTGTGAGTTCTCTAGCGCTTCCCGCTGGAACTCAATGGTGGAAAGGGTGCCGTCAATCTGAGTGAGCTGCTTCTCAAACCTCTTCTTTCTTCTCAGTGCCTGCAAGGCAGCTAAATCAGGAAGAAACCAAGGTTTGTATCAGAAGAAACAGCTACACTTACTTAAGAGCCTCAGACCAAGCATGATGCACGGTCGCAGAACTGCTGAAACCTGAAGACGAAGAGCACATTAAACAACCTGAAAATTACACTTACAGGGAACATCTGTTGCCAAGTCAGCCTCTATACTACTGTTCTCTCTCAAACACCCTGAGATTCTTTCTTCCAAGTGTAAAAGGATGGGAAGTCAACTTTCATATTCACAAAATATGCCACAGAAATATTTGTGTCAGTGCTGGATTTGGGAGAAAGCATTAGTTAATTATATTAAGAAAAGCCATACAATAAAAAGACAACCAATCTTTACAAGAGAAAAGAAACTTAATGGCTGTCAAATCTAGCCTTGTTTTCTTAAAGGCAAATTTGCCAAGACCTAAAGTAAAGTGATTTGCTTAAAGGCAGGCAGCTTCCAGAGGCTGGAGCCTGAAGTTCTGAGCTAAACACCTTGATTTGAACTGAAACAGCCCTCAGGTTGCACCTAACATAAGTGTGCATGATCAGTACTGCTGGAGCGCTGCTCAGGAGCCAGACGGATCGCAGGCGGGAGAAGGGAATGCCTTCAGAGAAACAAGATCCTTTAGACTGTGACACCCTGTAAGACTTCCAAACAGGCTCAAAGCATCCAGTTTGGCAAGGCACTTGGGGAAAATACAGGAAGAGAACAGCAGACATATGCTACAATATGTGCAATATCTAATATACAGATAAAGGATAACTAAACAGACTGGCAAAAGAAGTGAAACAGTCTGTGCATTCAGAAGGAAGAGGGTAAGTTATCACGGCAAATGGCTGGGGAAAAACTCCTAAGTCGGCTGTGGTCAGTCTGCTTTTGTAGATCCAATGGATTCAGTTATATAGCCCAGTGGTGCAGAGACTCTCGCAGACTTGACCTTTTGGTGGTTTTCACTAGTGACTGATGTAGCTCTTTCCCTCCCCCCTTGCTGCCTGAGGAGCAGCACCATCATAACTGCCTGAACCAGGGACCTGAGAGAAAACAAACACTTTCTGAAATCCTCCAAGCAGCAATCTAAGAAAATGATGCAAGATCACACACCCTCTACCGATCTCATATTTGTATCTGAATTCAGAATACACCTTGGTGGCAACGAGATTAGTGGCTTTAGCATGTTTTGTGATTCCTCAGATGGTGCAAATTAAAATTAACCCAAATGCAAACAGGCAAACTGTGGTATAGTGTGAGATGGGAAGTCAAGCAAACAGTAAAAGGAATATACAAACCAAATGAAGACACTCAGGACTGCAGAAGCCAGCATCTGTGCTAGCCAAAGACAAGAGAGATTTTCAATGGCTTTATTTGTAATGACTGGAATTTTTTTTGAAAGGTTAATAAACCACAAAACCTCTTTGAGAACCCATATTTTAAAAATGCAGTTCCATGTTACCCCTCCTGCCTTCGATTCCACTTTACGTCACGCTTAATCAGCATGTAGGCCTTCTTTTTACGTCACGCTTAATCAGCATGTAGGCCTTCTTTTGATTATAATCTGCCTGAGTGTGTTTATGTGAGTCTCTGTTTCAAACACGGTCTGTTAGCTTGCTTGGTTGCCCGTGAAACAGATTCTTTTTGTAGCCCAGGCTGGCCTCAAACTCATGAATATCTTGCCCCAAATTCTAGGGTCCTAGGATTTTGGGATTGCAAGATCATTCCTGGTTCAAAACTAGAATACCTGTTACAGACAGCATATAGTTGACCACTTACTCAGTCATCACTATTTTAATGCATATTTTAGTTTCATTTATTGTAATAACTGATTTGTTACGTAATACATTTATACATTTTCTGCTTATTTGACTCATCAGCCTCTCTTTTCCCTTTGGGTGGGATGATAAATATCCTTGTTCATTTTTGTACTTTGATTAGTTGTACATAATACATTTATTCCTCTGATGCAGATGCTCGTATTTACATTTATTCCTCTATTTGTGTTTTATAGCCCTGTTGTAAATTAATATTTATACGTTATTGTTTGGAAATTAGATTCTCTTGTCATCACAGTCTAAAATATCTAATTAAAACAATCAGAAATCTTACTTCTATAAACCCATCAGTTCAGGAGCTAAGGCAGATGGTTACAAATTTTAGGAAAGCCTAGGGAATATAGCCAGTTTCAAGAAAGCCTGGTCTACACAACAAGATCTTTTTATTCAAATACATTATTAGTATCATTTCAATTTTAAGACTCCTGTTACCACACTATTAAGCCTCTCATTTTCAGTCACTGACATTAAATATAGTGTTTACTGGCTTATTTTCTTTCTATTGCTGCCTGTATCACACCTTGTTCTCTATCTTAGATTTAAAATGTTTCTCTGGAATGAGTCTTTTCATTCAGGAAAGTATCCACCACCACCACCCCCGTCTCTCATACACACACACCTACATATATATACATATAGAGGAGATACGAATTCTCTGAATGTGTACAGGTCTAAAAATGCCTTCCCTTTATTTAAAAGTTAAATGCTAATTTAAATTTTTACATACTCCTTCACTAAAACTATTTCAAAATTTTAATATTTCCAGTCTTTGGGCAGTAACATTTCAGCTGTTCACTTAAAAACAAAACCGGACAAAAACTATTTTCTTTGTAGGTAGGTAACGTGCTTTTCTAGTACTCTTCTGAACATAGTTAATATTTTGTTTCTATCTACCAGTTATGAGCGTTCACCAGTGTATGAACAGGCTTTACCTTTCTTTTTTAAACTAACTGTAGGCATTATTTTTTTTCTAACCATCCACTGAGTACTCTCCCAAACAGAGCCCTCCAAACTGCTCACACCCAGGGCTGAAAAAGTCAGAATTCATTCTTGTTTCTGGGGTGTGGGGCTCAGGCATCCTAGCGAGCATAGATCCACCTCCTCCCCCTTACCACAGACTGTGGGGATGGCACCGACTCTGCAGACGGCATGCACAGATCAGAGCGGTACTTTTTCGTGGTGCCTGGTGCTGCTGAGAGGGGCACAGGCATTCTAGTTGATGGTGGTCCTTATGTAGGAAGGGGCTAGCTGTCCCTGGCCTGATCTCGGTCTCAAGGCCACCACCACCTTCTCTGAGATCAGCCACAGGCTCCACTTCCACAGTCTTGGGGTGAATCTGCTCATTGTAGCACAAGGAGTTTCAGGCTTTTAGATTATTGCGCCATCCTTTTCTTCCTCTTGTACAGGAAGTTCTGCAAGACTATCCAGTGCAGATGCGCAGACACGTTGCCTCTTCTTGCTATGGTGGCTGGATACTTTTGTATCGTAGAATCTAGTCTTCTTCAGCTCAAGAAAATGGCTTTCTATTCTTCTCTTCGTTCCTTTCTCCATTGTTTCTTCTATGTACTCTCTTCTGAAACCTTTTCTTGTTTTTATTTAATTAGCTACACCTTTGCCCCCTTAGTGAACATTCTCTTGTTTGTTTTTCTGTTGGTTGGTTGGTTTCTCTTGAAATCCCTATAATTCTCAATATTGGCTTGTTGGCTCTATCCTTAAATCTAATTAACATGTCTGTATTTATTTTTTATAGAAGTTCTAGGATCCCTTCTTGACTTTATTTTCTAGATCCCTAGCTTATCTTCAGCTATATTCATGTCTGCTGATTTTTCAAAAATCTTTTATTTGTTGTGGAATTGGTTTGCATTTCAGTTTTATAAGTTATGCTCAGCGGTCAGTTCTCATCCACAATGAACGTCTATAGATTTTTTAACATGGTTACAGGGACACAAGTTACCAACATATATAATTTGCTTGGTGAACTCTCATCCTCATTAAATTATCTGACAAACAACCACAGATATAACATGGAATGTTCCTTATGCCTCTGGTCTTGACAGCTCTGTTGAGCCAGGTATCAATGTGCACTTCTGTAGCCCTCAATTCCTTTGTGGCAGCCTGAGAGACACATGCCTTGAAGGCCACTCGTGGACGTGCTGATGAATAGCATGGTGCATACTCGTGGACGTGCTGATGAATAGCATGGTGCATACTCGTGGACGTGCTGATGAATAGCATGGTGCATATTGGCATCGCTACCTCCTTGATAACAGAACACCCCCTTTTTATCTCGGTCTGCTTCTTTGCAGATTTTCTGCTGGATCCAAATCAGAAAGAAAGCTGTTTCAGCTTTCTGAGATAGGCTCGTATGTGGCCCTGGCTTGCCCTGAACTTCCTACCTTTCTGAGATAGGCTCGTATGTGGCCCAGGCTTGCCCTGAACTTCCTATCTTTCTGATTCTAGGTTGGAATTAGTAAGTGCCCCCCCCCCCCCCGCTTTCCAAGAGCTACCCTAGTCTTCTAGTTGCTGCCTGTGAGGCTCTCTTGCCTTGTTGAAGCCACAGCCCCCTCAATCTCCCTGCACACAAACAGAACGTCGGTTGTTTACAATCTTTTACTCCCAGCATGCTCCTGCTCCCAGGGCCCATCGCTTGCTTCGCTTATGATGATATGTTTTGTTCATACAGCTGCCTTCTCTCAAAATTCTTATCGTCTTCTACAGGTCCATATTTGTCAATTAAAGGTAAGAGAATAGTATGCTGTGTGTTGTTATGGTATAAAACAGCTCCAAGAGAAGACCATGCTCCCATGGAGGAAGGACCATGCTTTCCTACCACAGTAGGGCATAATACACAGCTGGTGATTCCTGCACTTGGGGTTACAGGCTTTCCTCTGGGTTCATGACCTTTTCAATTTCTTTGCAAATGCTCAGGTTCCTCCCTGCTCTTCTGCACACTGATCAACCAGCTGGGGGATGAGGTCTACCTAGGGTCTGCTATCTCTTTCCCTTTGGGGGGTACAACTTTCACAGTTGAAGCCCTTGATAAACAGCATATACATTTTTAATTGCAGAACAGGTCTTACTTATGTAACCTGTCCTTTAGGGAATATCTAAATAGATACTCCTTTAGGTAATATCTAATACTTTTATTTTTTTAATTAACTGGTCTAAAGTTCTTGTTATAGTATCACTTAAGTGTGATACTATAACTACTTAAGTGTAGGGCTGAGCACTTCAATGGCCAGGCTGGGAGAGGGACTCAATGCAAAGCAAGAATGGCTAGATGACCCTCTTCTTATCACTTAGTGCATGGATTCAAAACTACTATTGGTCTATGACACTGGTCTGTTCCACTCCACCTTGCCTGTGAAAAGAGATAGAGCTCTTTATGACTCTATTTCCTAGGTACCTGCCCCAGCTGCTGGCACATTATTAACAAAAGATGCAACAAAAACTAAGAAGTCTATATTATTTCAGTGTGGTGGTTTGAAGAAGAATGGCCCTAGGAGCTTGACTATTTGGATACTTAGACATCACAGAGTGGAATGGTTTGAAAGGATCAGAAGGATTACGAGATGTGGCCTTGTTGGAGGAAGTGTGTCAATGGGGGCGGGCTTTGAGGTTGCAAAAGCCCATGACAGGCCCAGTTTCTTTCTCTCTGCCTTAGGATTGGTGTGTAGAATCTCAGCTACTTAGTATTAGCTTTACAGGAGGTGCAAGGAAAAAGTATTAATTGAAAAACGCCATAACTTTCTGGGTCTGTATAAGAACACAATACCATGAAAAACATATGACCCTCAAGCCTGGAGTGTGAGTTTTCTGTGACTTAGCAAATACCTGCTCTTGGGAAAGTCATTCCCTCAATTCAAAGTTCAGTATGGGATTCTAGAGATTTACATTAAATGAGACTAGGGAATTACAGGAATTAATGATACATTATGAGACCACCTTATATACTCCTTAACTAAATAATAGTTATCTATATAACATTCCCGATAATAAGTTTGTACATCTTATTTGTAATTATAATTAATAAACTACCCATTGCTTTCAAGATAACTTCCAACACGAACACAATATTATAAAACATCTCCATATTTCCATAGGCACAACAAACAGTAGAGTATCCTGAGAAGCAAAACTTCATTATGTACATCTCTACCCAATGTTCTGGAAGTAGAAAGCCAGTATGTCGCCCTGTCTTATCAGGCTGCTTCAGGGCCTACGCTTATTGAAAACTCAGCAGCATGTATAGTCACAAAGGTGTCCTTCATTTTTTAATTAAATGTTTAAGCTCTCATTAATAATTATGATGTTTATTATTTTAAAAATCTACAGATTATACAGATTACTCCTGAAAATCAAGAAACACAATTTGGTACAAGAGAAGCTTTGTGATCAGTGCCTATGACTTAATCCTACCTCAACCACTTAATGTGGGTGTGTATTGACCTATATGTAGTGTGACCTTCTCTCTTCTTGCTAGTGTTCCTCTCCCAGATGATGAAGAGCCACACCCAGAGGACAGCAGAACACTGTGTTCTGGAACTCATGCTTTCCGACCTCTGGCTTTCTGTAAACTGTGGAGTTCATGAAGAAACACATCCAACTCTTAGACATTTTGCTAATAAGTATGGAAAATTGTCTGCTGTGGTGTCTGAACATTAAGATTTTGATCATAATGCTCATCTCCTTCACATGTAGTCAGAATCCCAGAGATGGAGCTACAAGTTACAACAGCCAGCCTAGCACGTGTTATTTATCAGACATAATTTTATTTTATTTGGAAAGTGCACACTGTGTGTGTATGTGGAGGTCAGAACACAGCTTTCGAGAGTCAGTTCTCATCTTGCATCTTGTTGAGGCAAGATCTCTCCATGTTCCTAACACTAGGCAACAGACTAATGCAGGTTAGCTGGCTCACCTGACTCCTCTCTGCTTCACATTCCAACATAGAGGCAGACCCATCATAAACGCCTATTCCAACATATGGCTTCTTGCTTTCAAAACACTTGGGAGAAATGTGAAAAATTCCTCTTGAGTTGGAATGTCAGATCCATACTATAATTCCTGATTCTGAAAACTACAAATTGGCCTAAGCCAGAGTCCCAAACTCAGAAGTCGAACAGGAATGAAAATGGGTGAAGCAGAGAGAAAGTCATTGAAAAGGTCAGCTTTGTTTCTCTCCTGTGAGAGAATAAAAAGATGGTATAATGATAACAATGGTAAGAGTGATGATGATAATAATAATAACAATAATAATAATAGTGCCACAGTGGCAAGAAATGGCACTAGGCACAAGCCTCCATCTCAGAACACCAAGAAGAAGAGCTGGGACCCAGTGATGTGTGAGTATAGCTTTGTCTTAGCAGATGCAGCCCAGCTGGCTCCATCCACTGAGGCCACACAACCATGTGTTCCAAAGAAGCAAGGCATCTAGATGTGTGTTCAGAATAGAAATTTGAATTGTTTATCTTAATGCCATGTGAATAAACCCAACAGCTTCTGCCTGGTTGAATCCACTCCCAAGACACTTGAAAACCACTGTGGCTTTTTCCTGTCACCTTAACATTTCTCCCAGGTATTAATACAAGGGCTGTCAATTCCTGAAAGCCACGATCTAGGTCTCTCCATGAGATGCTTTTACATGAAGCAGTGGTGCCACTGATGCAGCCTGAGTGGCCTTGATGCTAGTTCCATGAATGATTTGAAAAACAGCTGTCCTTTTCTTTTCTCAAGAGCAAACTGGTGCTACAAAGCAAGCATAAATCTGGTTTGGCAAAAGACACTTTCAGAACCATGTAATTTAACTCACTTTAAAGGTATAATTCAATCTTCCAACCTCCTGCATGTGCTGTTGAGCAGCTGGTGAGACCTGGACAACATTCTTTCTACAACAAGGGCATCAATTGTAGTCTCTTCTGGGTAAGAAACAGCCAGAGGCTTGTCTCCTCCCTTAGCAATATACCCTCAGCTCCAACTGCAGAACAGCGCCTTGTAAAGTGCACTGCTACCAGGGCACCTGCTGGAACATTTCAACCACTCACTAAGGCTGAAATGTAAGAATTATCCACACAATGCAAAATTAAAACAGACCTTTATAATTCCAGTCTACCACGTCACCAAAGAAGGCAGGTTTTCCACAATCAATGTCACATAATTCAAGACAGCAGAAAGAATAGCCACTTGATGGTTTATAAGTAAGACAACTTGACTTTAAAGGTTAATCTATTCCCTTCATCCAAGGTGTATAAATGGTGCCATTGTTGAACCATAAGAACCTTGGAGGAGCCAGCAAATGCAGCCAACACAAATTAACCTTTTTGTGAACTATACACAAGGATATGGTTGCCTGTCTTTTGCCCAGGAGTGGCTGATGAACTCTTGAGAAGAACTAAATAACAAAACTCCAAAAGCTCAGCCAAGTTATGAGTGTGCTCAAGAGACAGATGTCATCCATAAGCAATTATGTCATCTTCCGTTTGTACTGGAAAGTCTCATGACAATGTTTAATTAGAGAACTTTAGTATATGTCCTGTTCTTACACATATGCAAATTATCCACTAGGACATGTCTCCATGAGTGTGGTACGTGGCTTCAGTTCTCACAATACAGTTTAAGCAGCTCTAGTAAAGGTCAAGGTTATATCCAAAATAGCTGAGGAAACAATATAAAATTCCGAGACTTTTGCTCAGGATCCTCCCATTATGAATTTCTCTGGACTTTTATGCTTTCAAAAAACATGTACATGCATTTCAGTTTCTTAAGTACATGCTGAGTATATACCACATGCCTGGCACTGATAGACTCGGAAGGACAAAGAAATAAGGTGACAAGTTCAGGAAGGCAAGACATGAAAAGGGCACTTAAATCACATATTCCTCATTCCATAAATCATATGCATTGATTTTGAATGGGGTGGGGCTCAGTAAGAGAGGGCTTGTGAAGTACTGTGAAGGCTCTACGCTAAAAAGGGGACATGGTGGCATTTATTACTACTGTGTAATGTGCACTGTGCCCATAGATACTAACATGTATAAATTACATTTGCTCTCTAGTGGTTAGAGAAGATACAAAGGAGAAAAATAAGAGAGATCTACAAGGTATAGTGGGCACACAGATATTTCAAAGCCCTGTGCACATATATCCAACATGCAGATCGATAGAATACACCAAAGTCCTAGCCACATACACTCAACATGCAGATCAATAAAATGTGTGACTTCTGCCCAGTGCAAATAGCAGATCAATGTGAACTTTCTGGCTTGGATATACAGGATGCCCATATACCTTGAATAGCAGCAAATCACACCAGCTGTTTTCTGTGTATAACTTCCATATTTTCAGAAGTCTCTCCAGTAGTAAATGTCACAAAGAGTGACAAAGAGCAAGTTTAAAAAAAAATAGCTAGACCACAACAGTGATGTATGGTATTATGTAATGGGAGGATAGAAAAAAGAGAATGAACCTTGAAAAATAAATGATAAGCAGTATTCTGAGGCAGGATCCCTCGGAAGTGGTCTATTCTGTAAGCACACCACTAACTCCAAACCAAATCTTATGTGTGAAAATTCACAAGATTGATTGATAATATTGATTAATATCACAGTATAAACAATTAGAAAGCCAGGTTGAATACTGCATTCTTGCTCTTCAGGGAGAGAGGAGCAGGGAGCACAAATGGACCAAGACAATTGAAATCATTTTCTGATAAAAATGAAGCTTCTGTCCCCATTCTCGAAATCAGATAATTCTAGCACTAGAGGATCATGGGAGAGAACATTAGAGGAGATACATCTAAGAGGAGAAGTTCATGATTCAGAAAAAATGCCATTGACCTCAAGTTCTCAACAACAAAAGCACAAAAGATGAGTTTCAAACGCCCAGTAAAATTCTCATTCCTTATAATTAATTTCTTCAGAGGACAATTACCAAGCAAGTGAAGTACTCAGTTATTCGAGCAACATACAAATATATTTATTAGAATTTACTTGATATTCTTTTCAAGAAAGTTCATTAGTTGTTTGACTTCAGGCAGAGTACATAAGTAACTGAAGTGTTTATTTTTATTGCTAACAGTGTTATTTATAACCTCACAAATTAGTCAACTTTATGGATGTTATGACTTAAAATGTAGGGAAATCATGTGGGTATGAAACTAGTGAGTATTATCATAAGGTCTCAGGATCAGCAACTGTGCTTGGCTTCTCAGGGGAGAGAAGCTTACAAGGTGATTTGTTTGGTATATATAATTTGTTTCATATAATTATTTCCTACATATCTAATATGGTTCCCTATTGTAATTGTAAAAAATATGAGAAATTAGAGTTTTAAAATCAAAACCATCAGCCTGCATCCACCTGTGGCCAGAAACGCTGCCTGGGCCAACAGGCCTCTCCATATACAAGTAGCTCAGGGAGAAAGCTACCCGTCCACTTGTGCTGAGGAGCCAGCAACAGGAGGACTCCAGACGCAGGGTCTGAAGAACAGCTGGAAGAGAGAACTGGTCTTCCAGGAATATTGACATCTGAGCTTGAAGGAAAGACAAGCCACAGTCAGAGAGAGAAAGACCAGCTAACTCCAGAGATAACCAGATGGTGAAAGGCAAGGGCAAGAACACAAGAACAGAAATCAAGACTACTTGGCTTCGGCTGAACCCAGCTCTCCCACCACAGCCAGCCCTGGATACCCCAACACACCAGAAAAGGAAGACTCAGACTTAAAATCACTTATGAAAAGGATGATAGAAGATTTTAAGAAGGAAATAAATAACTCCCTTAAAGAAATACAAGTGAACACAGGTAAACAACTGGAAGCCCTTAAAGAGGACACACAAAAATCCCTCGAAGAATTACAGGAAAACACAATCAAACAGACAGAAATACAGGAAAACAAAATCAAACAAATGACCAAAACAATTCAGGAATTAAAAACAGAAATAGAAACAATAAAGAAATCACAAAAGGAGACAACCCAGCAATTAGAGATCATAAGAAAGAAATCAGGAGTCATAGATGCAAGCATCAGCAACAGAATACAAGAGATGGAAGAGAGAATCTCAGGTGCGGAAGATACCATAGAAAGCATGGACACAACAGTCAAAGAAAACACAAAATGCAAAAAGCTCCTAAACCAAAACATCCAAGATATCCGAGATGCAATGAGAAGACAGAACCTGAGGATAATAGGTATAGAAGAAAGTGAAGACTCCCAACTTAAAGGACCAGTAAATATCTTCAACAAAATTATAGAAGAAAACTTCCCTAACCTAAAGAAAGAGATGAACATAAATATACAAGATGCCTACAGAACTCCAAATAGACTGAACCAGAAAAGAAATTCCTCCTGTCACATTATAGTCAAAACACCAAATACACAAAACAAGGAAAGAATATTAAAAGCAGTAAGGGAAAAGGGGCAAGTAACATATAAAGGCAGACCTATCAGAATTACACCAGACTTCTCACCAGAGACTATGAAAGCTAGAAGATCCTGGGCAGATCTCATACAGACTCTAAAAGAATACAAATGCCAGCCCAGGCTGCTATACCCAGCAAAACTCTCAATAATCATAGAGGGTGAAACCAAAATATTCTATGACAAATCCAAATTTGCACAGTATGTTTCCACAAACCCAGCCCTACAAAGAATAATACATGGGAAATGCCAACTCAAAGAGGGAATCTATACTCAAGAAAAAGAAAGAAAGTAATCTTTAAACAAACTCAAAAGAAGATAGCCACACAAACAATTTAAACAACATCGGAAATAACAATCACTATTCTTTAATATTTCTTAACATCAAGGGTCTCAACTCCCCAATAAAAAGACATAGAATGACAGACTGGATCCATAAACAGAACCCAGCATTTTGCTGCATCCAGGAAACGCACCTCCGTGTTAAAGACAAACACTACATCAGAGTAAAGGGCTAGAAAACAATTTTCCAAGCAAATGGCCCCAAGAAACAGGCTGGAGTTGCCATTCTAATATCGGATAAAATTGGCTTTCAACCAAAATTCATCAAAAAAGATGAGGAAGGACACTTCTTACTCATCAAAGGAAAAATCTACCAAGAAGAACTCTCAATTCTGAACATCTATGCCCCGAATGCAAGAGCTCCCACTTTCATAAAAAAAACTCTACTAAAGCTCAAAGCACACATTGCACCTCACACAATAATAGTGGGAGACTTCAACACCCCACTATCAACAATGGACAGATCTTGGAAACATAAACTAAACAGAGACACAGTGAAACTAACAGATGCTATGAACCAAATGGGTTTAACAGATATCGATAGAACATTTCATCCTGCATCAAAACAATATATCTTCTTCTCAGCACCTCATGGTACCTTCTCCAAAATTGATCATATAATTGGCCACAACACAAACCTCAACAGATATAAGAAGACTGAAATAATCCCATGCCTCCTATCAGATCACTACGGATTAAGGTTGGTCTTCAATGGCAACAACAACAACAGAAAGCCCACATACACATGGAAGCTGAACAATGCACAGCTTAATGATAAGTTGCTCAAGGAAGCAATAAAGAAGGAAATTAAAGACTTCCTAGAATTCAATGAAAATGAAAGTACAACTTACCCAAACCTATGGGACACAATGAAAGCAGTGTTAACAGGAAAACTCATAGCTCTGAATGCCTCCAAAAAGAAACTGGAGAGAGCATACACTAACAGCTTAACAGCACATCTGAAAGTTCTAGAACAAAAAGAAGCTAATACACCCAAGAGGAGTAGAAGGCAAGAAATAATCAAATTAAGGGCTGAAATCAACCAAGTGAAACTAAAAGAACTATACAAAGAATCAACAAAACCAAGAGCTGGTTCTTTGAGAAAATCAACAAGATAGATAAACCCTTAGCCAGACTAACCAGAGGTCACAGAGACAGTATCCAAATTAACAAAATTAGAAATGAAAACAGAGATATAACAACAGACTCTGGGGAAATTAAAAAAAATCATCAGATCCTACTACAAAAGCCTATATTCAACAAAATTGGAAAATCTGGAGGAAATGGACAAGTTTCTAGACAGATACCAATTACCAAAGTTAAATCAGGATCAGATAAACCATCTAAACAGTCCCATAACCCCTAAAGAAATAGAAGCAGTCATTAAAAGTCTCCCAACCAAGAAAAGCCCAGGACCAGATGGGTTCAGTGCAGAATTCTATCAGACCTTCAAAGAAGACCTAATACCAATACTCTTCAAGCTATTCCATAAAATAGAAACGGAAGGAACACTACGGAATTCATTCTATGAGGACACAGTCACACTGATACCAAAACCCCACAAAGACCCAACAATAAAAGAAAATTTCAGACCAATTTCCCTTATGAATATCAATGCAAAAATACTCAATAAAATTCTTGCAAACCGAATCCAAGAACACATCAAGATGATCATTCACCATGATCAAGTAGGCTTCATCCAAGGGATGCAGGGATGGTTCAATACCCGGAAATCCATTAATGTAATCCACTACATAAACAAACGCAAAGAAAAAAAACCACATGGTCATCTCGTTAGATGCTGAGAAAGCATTTGACAAAATTCAACATCCCTTCATGATAAAAGTCTTTTAAAGATCAGGAATTCAAGGAGCATACCTAAACTTAGTAAAGGCAATATACAGCAAACCAGTGGCCAACATCAAACTAAATGGAGAGAAACTTGAAGCAATCCCACTAAAATCAGGGACTAGACAAGGCTGCCCTGTATCTTAGAGCAATCTGGCAAGAAAAGGAAATCAAAGGGATACAAATTGGAAAGGAAGAAATCAAAATATCACTATTTGCAGATGATATGATGGTATACTTAAGTGACCCGAAAAACTCCACCAGAGATCTTCTACATCTGATAAACAGCTTCAGCAAAGTGGCTGGATACAAAATTAACTCAAGCAAATCAGTAGCCTTCCTATACTCGCAGGATAAACAGGCTGAGAGAGAAATTAGGGAAATGACACCCTTCACAATAGTCACAAACAATATAAAATATCTTGGTGTTACTCTAACCAAACAAGTGAAAGATCTGTATGACAAGAACTTCAAGTCTCTGAAGAGAGAAATCGAAGAAGACCTCAGAAGATGGAAAGATCTCCCATGCTCATGGATTGGCAGGATTAATATAGTTAAAATGGCCATCCTGCCAAAAGCAATCTACAGATTCAATGCAATCCCCATCAAAATTCCAACTCAATTCTTCATAGACTTAGAAAGAGCAATTCTCAAATTCATATGGAATAACAAAAAACCCAGGATAGCAAAACCTATCCTCAACAATAAAAGGTCTTCTGGGGGAATCAGCCTCCCTGACCTCAAGCTGTACTACAGAGCAGTAGTGATAAAAACTGCATGGTATTGGTACAGTGACAGGCAGGTAGATCAATGGAATAGAATCAAAGACCCAGAAATGAATCCACACACATATGGTCACTTGATCTTCAACAAAGGAGCTAAAACCATCCAGTGGGAAAAAAAAACAGCATCTTCAACAAATGGTGCTGGATCAACTGGCGGTCTACATGTAGAAGATTTCGAATTGATCCATTCCTATCTCCCTGCACAAAGCTCAAGTCCAAATGGATCAAGGACCTTCACATAAAACCAGATACACTGAATCTAACAGAAGAGAAAGTGGGGAAGAGTCTCGAACACTTGGGCACAGGGGAAATGTTCTTGAACAGAACACCAATGGCTTGTGCTCTAAGGTCAAGAATTGACAAATGGGACCTCATAAAATTACAAAGCTTCTGTAAGGTCAAGGACACTGTAATTAGGGCAAAATGGCAACCTGCAGATTGGGAAAAGGTCTTTACCAATCCTACATCTGATAGAGGGCTGATATTCAATGTATACAAAGAACTCAAGAAGCTAGACTCCAGAGATACAAATAACCTTATCAAAAAATGGGGAAGTGAGCTAAACAGAGAATTCTCAACTGAGGAAACTCAAATGGCCGAGAAGCACCTAAAGAAATGTTCAACATCCTTAGTCATCAGGGAAATGCAAATCAAAACAACCCTGAGATTCCACCTCACACCAGTCAGAATGGCTAAGATCAAAAACTCAGGTGACAGCAGATGTTGGTGAGGATGTGGAGAAAGAGGAACAATCCTCCATTGCTGGTGGGAATGCAAGTTGATACAACCTCTCTGGAAATCAGTTTGGCAAACCCTCAGAAAATTGGACATAATACTACTTGAGGACCCAGCTATTCCACTACTGGGCAGAAGATGCTCCAACATGTAATAAAAACACATGTTCCACTATGTTCATAGCAGCCATATTTATAATAGCCAGAAGCTGGAAACAACCCAGATGTCCCTCCACAGAGGAATGGATACAGAAAATGTGGTACATTTACCCAATCGAATACTACTCAGCTATTAAAAACAATGACTTCATGAAATCTGTAGAAAAATGGATGGATCTTGAAAACATCATTCTGAGCCAGGTAACGCAGTCACAAAAGAACGATCATAGTATGTACTCACTGTTAAGTGGTTATTAGCCTAAAAGTTTGAAATACCCAAGAGTCTTTTCGCAGGAACAGTAGTACTGAGTGTGAGGTCCCAGATGGAGGACTTGGAGAAAGGACTGAAGAGCTGAGGGAGAGTGCAGTCCCAGGGAGGTAGCAACACTGGCAACTGGCCTGACCCCCCATACTTCTGGAGACTGATCCACCAACTAAAGAATACACATGGAGGGACCCATAGTGCTGGCCAGAAAGACTGCAGAGGAGGGTCTTGTTTCCCGACAGGGGGAGGAGAGGCCCTTGGGCCTGAGGGTGTTAGATCCCCCAGTATAGGAGAATGTCAAGGAGGGAAGACGAGATTGGTTGAAGGGGAGTGTGGGGGGGTCGGTTGGAGAATATCCCCATAGTGGCAGGGGGAGGGCGGAGGGAATGGGGAGGTTCCAAAGGGGAGATCTGGAAGGGGGAAACATTTGAAATGTAAATAAAATATGAAAATTAAAAAAAAATAATAAAATAAAATAAAATCAAAAACATCATCAAGCACTTGATTATAATGTCATCAGCAGGGGCTGGAGAGATGGTTGAGTGGTTAAGAGACTTGGCTGTTCTTCAAGAAGGCCAGGGTTCAATTCCCAGCACTCACAGTGACACGCAGCTGTCTGTAACTCCAGATATAAAGGACACCTTCTGGCCTCAACAGACAAAAGACACATAGTACACAAGCAAACTACCCACACATGTATAATAAAAATACGTTACAATAATCATAATAAGTTTACTATCTTAAATTCCTATCCAAGTCTGGTAAAAACACATAAACCTTATTTTATCTATGGTAGATATTAAATTTTAATTTTTTAAATCAAGACTTTAACTTCTAATGCAAGATTTTCAACTCTGACAGACTGACTTCCTTTTCCCGCCAATAATTTTAAAGATCACTATTGTTGAACTCTTGTTTCAGTGATTTCTTTCCTGGATAGTGACTAACTATGTTGGTATTTTAAGTCAATAGCAGGCTAGATTGAGAAGAGAGGAGGGAGGTTTCACAGAGCTGTGGAAACAAGATCTTCTCCCTTCCTAAGGCACCCATCCATCTCCCAGATGCTCAGTGGCAATGCCTTCAAGTCAGAAATGCTTGGAAAGGTGCTCAGCAGTTACTGACAGTCAGTACACAGAGGTTCAGCTCCTGTCGCTGTAAACAATGACCTTATGGCTTTAGAATGCATGCTACACAGCTTCTTCAGGTAACTCCCTATCCACATCAGCTGTCTGAGGGAAGCAACCAAAGTCTGTGTGCAAGAGAACCCAGTCAGGAACTGGCTTATTTCTGCATTACATTTGCTTTTCCCCTTTGCTCTCCTGTCTCAAACTTTACAACCAATTGTGGGTTTGCTAGAAAGAACTTCTACCAAATAATAACCAGAAAAAGAGAAACAAACAAACAAAACAAAAAACAAACAAACAAAAACCCATCTTCTGCTAAATGTATAGAACCAGCTAACTTTACTAAGGCAAGTATCTCAGGAATACGATTTCTAAAACTTCCCAGTGTTGTGTTACTTTAAATATCTATGTAATCTTTTCCCTTATAAGTGGATTGACATGTACTTAGGACTATAAGAAAGAAAAAGTGGCCCCCATAGGCTCATATATTTGGATGTTTGGTTTCCTAGTTGGTGGAACTGTTGAGGAAAGATTAGGAAGTATGTGTCTTGTTAAAGGAGGTTTCTTACTGGGAGTAGCTTTGAGGTTTCAAAAGCCCTCACCAGGCCCAGGTCTTACTCTCTCTGTCTATGGATGAGGATGAAGGTCGAGTGGCAGGCCTGCCTACCTGCCACCATGCACCTCAGCATACTACCCTCTGAAGGGTAAGCAAGCCCCTGATTAAACGATTCCATCTAATGGGCAGCCAATGACTTGCCCAAACTGAGAACCATCTCATGGGCAAGAACCAATCACTGACACTATTAATGATATTCTGTTGTGCTTGCAGACAGGAGCCTAGCATAACTGTCCTCTGAGAGGCTCCAGCCAGCAGCTAATGGGAACAGATGTAGAGATCCACATCCAAACATTAGATGGAGCTCAGAGAGTCTTGTGAAAGAGTTGAGGGAAGGATTGAGGGATCTGAAGAGGATAGGGACTCCACAGGGAGTCCAAGAGAGTCAGCTAACCTGGATTTCTGGGGACTCTTAGAGATAGTACCACCAACCAAAGAGGGAGCATGGGTTGGACCTAGGCCTTCCACACATATGTAGTAGATGTGCAGCTTGGTCTTCATGCAGGTCCCCCAATAAATGGAGCAGGGGCTGTCCCTGAATCTGTTGCCTGCCTGTGGATCCTGTTCCCCCAACTGGGCCACCTTGCCTTGCCTCAGTGGGAGAGAATGTGACTTGATATTTGGGGGAGAGGGGCAGGGGGAGATATCCAGAGGAAGCCTCTCCCTTCTTAGAAAAGAAGGGGAGGGAAGAATGGGTAAAGGAGCTCTGTGAGGGGGGAGGAGAGGGTGGACTGATATTGGGATGTAAAATGAATAAATTAATTAATTAATAAAAAAAATGATTATGCCTATAAGTGTCGTGTTCATGGTGTCACTTCACAACAATAGAACAGTAACTAAGACAAACACCAAAATAGATCACTTATGCCCACTTCAAAACTGATATAAAAAGCAAGAATCATAAACTCAAAAAACTAAGCATTGGTTACCTTGCCTTTAAGGTCATTGACTAGAACAGAGTTCTCTGATAGGAAGCTGTCTGGAATAAGTAGTCCTGAACACCAACAAATGCTATCGAAACACAAAGTACACCCATGAGTATCTCACAATACCCTCTGCCACAGCTTCTCAAAGGCGTTTAAGGCTTAGGAGTACAGTACAACACAGTTGGTAATATATTTTCTACTTGACTCTAACTTACTTTGACTAAATCAATAAAAATGCAAAGCAATACAAATCAAAGAAAACTACAAAAATCCATGCCACACATATTTGAAGAAGGATTCAAAAGTCTACACTCTTAGTATCTGAGAGGTTAGAAACAAACATAGACATTGCTAGCAATCAGTATGACTTCCCAAATCTGAAAACTACTAAACCAACCTCATGGTTTCCTTTCTTAGTGGCATATTGGTACAAGGGGAGAGCCACGGGCCACCCATGGGCTTCTAGCCCAACCCACAGAAGAATCATCCAGAAACAACTGAGCCCCTCATTCATTCTGTCATTCATGCTAAATCTTCTAGTGTGTCCTTGTCAAAAGCTCCCCAGCAAATCTGATGACGCTAATAGTCCATAAGCCAGTATCTGTGACCTACAGATTTGTGGTGCTCTTTTAGGTTTGGAAACATAATTTACAAGATATGTAGGGCGTAACTGAAGAAAAATAATAGAAATAAGATGACAAAAATTAGGAAATAGGTCAGTCGTTTCATATCCAGATAGATAAAACTCTTGTCAAGTGTTGATCTGTCAAAAGACCATCAAAAGGTTTGGCTGAATCTTAGAGGAAGCGTGCTCCCATACTGCTGCTGCTATCTAGGAAGGAGGTCTCAGGCAGCATGCCATAGGGCATTCATTGGCTTTGCATCTTTTAATAAGTGTTTATGTAATTTAAATAAATATTTTAAGTTAAATTATTTAATATTCATTTTAATTTTAAAGTATTTTTAAATTTTATAAATATTCCATCATATTTTAATATTTTACATGTTTTAATAAATATTTATATAACAAAAAAATCTGTAGATTTTTTAATAAGTAAAGTTCAACTAAAGAAAATAGTTCATATAAAAGAGGAATTAATTTTTAATTCTAAGATAGAGATGTTTAATAAAAATAAATATAAAATACTAAGCATAAGCTTAATATACTGATTTAAACAAGGAAAGGGGACATTAGCAAGTGTGAGAACTGTGGTTGGAATAACAATGGTCCCCTGTAAGCTCAGAGGGAAGTGTGTTATTGGGATAGGATTTGAGGGCAGATGCTCAAGCCAGGCCCAGCCACATTCTGTCTTCCTGCTGCCTGCCATCTGGATGTAAAATTCTCGGTTACTCCTACAGCACCATGTCTGCCTGCGTGCTGTCTGTCACCACACTTCCTACCATGATGGTAATGGACTGAACCTCTGAACTGTGAACCAGCCCCCAACTAAATGTTGTCCTTTATAAGAGTTGCTGTGGTCTTGGTGTCTCTTCACACAGTGAAACCTAAGGCAAGAATTTCAATTTTTTATTTATTATTCTCTCTCAGTTTCTCTGTATGTATCTGTCTCTCTGTCTCTCTGTCTCTCTGTCTCTCTGTCTCTTTGTCTCTCTCTCTCTCTCTCGTGTGTGTGTGTGTGTGTGTGTGTGTGTGTGTGTGAGATATGTGAATGTGAATGTGAATGCATGAGTAGAGATTAAACAACTTTTGCAAGTTGATTCTCTCTTCTGGCCCCGAAACCCTCTATTTACTCCAGAAAAC
The DNA here is from genome assembly GCA_019843965.1 of Rhynchomys soricoides. Taxonomy (NCBI): domain Eukaryota; kingdom Metazoa; phylum Chordata; class Mammalia; order Rodentia; family Muridae; genus Rhynchomys; species Rhynchomys soricoides. The sequence goes on along the minus strand of JADRCH010000306.1, from coordinate 638,895 downwards.
AAACAAACAAACAAATGAAAAAATATTTAAGGAACAATCAAGAAAAAAAAAAACAACTAGTTCACTCCACGCTGCACAGTACCTAACCATGTGGCTGAAGTGTGTTTTATAGAGTCCTTGTCAGGGGCTGGAGAGACATCGAGATCACTCCGCACTGCACAGTACCTAACCGTGTGGCTGAAGTGTGTTTTACAGAGTCCTTGTCAGGGACTGGAGAGATATCGAGAGAAGAGTAAGCTAGAAGTTTGGGGGTTTTGGTTTGTTTTTTTGTTTTTTAAGATTTATTTATTTATTTTATGTATGTGAGTACACTTGACACTGTCTTCAGACACACCAGAGGAGGGCATCGGATCTCATTATAGATGGTTGTGAGCCACCATGTGGTTTCTGGGAATTGAACTCGGGACCTCTGGAAGAGCAGCCAGTGCTCTTAACTATTGAGCCACCTCTCCAGCCCAAGTTAGAAGTTTGACAGTTTAAGTGGGTGGGCTAGTATAGATTCTTGAGGTTAACCCATTGCAGAATGAATGTGGCTAACCATTGCAGAAGCATCTAAGTGGCATTTCTGGAGTGACATAGGGCAGGGTATTTTCCATCAATTTATTTTGAAGATAGAGGGACAGTTGATTATAGCACGACACTTCCCTGGGTGCTGACTAATGTTCTAGTTCTAGAACTCAGCTTTCTCCAGGAGCTAGCATACTGAGGGTAGCACAAAACAGATAAGCAAAAGCCAGAAAACAGTGATAACAGATAGTTTTACCTTGAGTATAGAATAAAGTCTTTGATCTTCCATAATCTGAGAGAGCCCTGGAACCATAAGAACCAGACATGCCAACCGAACCATGGAGTCAACTTAGATGCCCACAGATGAACAGATGGAGCAAACATAGTATGCATGCTGCCAGTCAGCAAGCCATCACTGTGAAAACACCCAGAAACCCACCCTAAGGCTAAAGGAGGAAATGTTTCCTTAGCTCTTGGTTTCAGACATTGTTCCTGGTCCACAGTCTCCATTATGTAGGACCTGCAGCAAAGCTGAACATTATGGCAGGGGTTGGGGTCTGGGGGCAGGTGACCAAGAGTCTGATCACTTCATAACAACCAATAAGCAGAAGATTGAGGGGAGAGGTACAGAAGACAAAACAGAACTCACAAGTATGTGTCCCCAAGATCCACACTCTTCAACAATGCACCACCAACTGAGTTTCTATCATCTTCCATCAGCCAATCAAATGATGTCCCATCAGTAGACAAATTCACTGATAAGGTCAGAGATAATGATAAAAAAGTCAGAAAAGCCCACGTCTGCACATTGCTAAATTGGAGACCAACCCTTAAACATGTGACCTTTGGGGAATATTCTCAATACAACAACATGTACACCGTAGATTGTGGCATCCAGAAGAGGGAAACTGTGTTGAATGCAGGCAAATAGATTGAACTGGAAATGGATTTTGTGTTAAGCAAAATAAGCCATACACACAAAAAATGTATCTCATGTTTTCACTCATACATGGAAACAAAACAACTGAAAAGGGAACATTAGAGAAAAGGAGAGAAACTGGGGAGAAGATAGGACAAAAGAGGATATATACATATACATATACATATACATATACATATACATATACATATA
>JADRCH010000306.1:624608-637246 GCA_019843965.1 Rhynchomys soricoides | reverse complement strand
ATATACATATACATATACATATACATATACATATACATATACATATACATATACATATACATATGTTGGTGTATGTATATATGGATATGTATATATGGATGTGTATATACGCATATATGGATGTGTATATATGGATGTGTATATATGTATATATGGATGTATATATACATATATATGGATGTATGGATGTATACAGAAATGCCATAATGAAACTATTAGTTTGAACAATTAATACACATTAAATAATAAGAAGAAAACAATAGCAGTCAGTCCCTCCAATTTAGAGGCTCACTGAATAACAAGTCATATGTTCTGATGTTTAGTGGGGATCACATCACTGGGTATGTTCCAAATTCAGAGTGTGCAATTTACCAAGTAGCTCCTAAATTAGAATCTCCAGGGGCTTCCTGGGAGTGAGCATTTTAATAAACATCCAGAAAAAATTTCATTGCCATGGCCCAAGGGCCACCCACCCACTCTGTCTTCAGAAAGAAGGTCATCAGGTAAGCTACCTCTCCCATGGGGCTTCCTCTGCTCCTGCAATTCATGGCTGTCTCACTTTACCTGAGTTGTGCTGGCATTCAACCAGCTGACTCTTAGGCAGCTCTCTTTACACCAAAGTCCTTCTGGTTCCCCCTGTCTGAGGTAGAAGAAGTTATTAAAGACAATGATACTAAAATGTTAAGTCAACAGCACAGAGGGCTGTGAACGAAGTCCCACTCCATAGGGATACAATCCCTGTGTGTTAGTACACACCTCACTATTCACACACACAGTCTTGGCAATATCATGTTTGCATCCAGATTCCAAAACAAAATTCACTTTTGTCCATTCACAACCCAGGCTCCCAAGTAAAACTGAGGACTCTGCCTTAGAAACTCATTTCCCCAAACTGACCCCTGAGGAGAAGAGCAAATAGTTCAGGCACCAGGTTTCACTGGAATCATGTGTTTGCGATGCCACTGAAGAAGTTCTTTTCCTAAATTTGCTTACTCAGTCTTTTCTATCAACATGCTCAATGCCTACGGTCTACAGATAATGTCCAACTGGATCCACACCTTCTCACTTGGAGTTCCTCCTGCACACGAGTGATTTGGGGCCCTAGGCCAGATAACATCAGGTTCAAGACTAGAGAGGGGAAGGAGCCACAAAGGCTTTAAGCTAGGGTAGCAGCACTCCCTCTGAGGGTCCTAGGGTCCCAGACAGTTCACCAGCCTTTCTCTAGGCCCAGTATAGTAAGCCAGCCTTAGCCCAAGGAAAGTCTTCAAGGGAACAGAATTGGAGAAGCTGAGGAAAGGGGGACTTGGAGAAAGTGACTGTTGTCCTCAAATGAAAGGAAATGGAGATTTATTTAATTCTATTCTGAAAGAAAACATCTGAGCTAATTTTAACTTCAAAAAAATTGTTAAAGACACAGGGCTGATATTTATATTCCAGTGAATGCTTTTCACAGTGATGTCGCTCATCCACACGGCTCTGATCATCTGTGCCCTCACTGTCACATAAGAAGTCACTAGACAGGCCAACTGACTATGTTATCTATGGGATAACATAAAAAAGCACCTCAAGAAAACATAAAAACAGACACCACAAGTCAGTTTCTGAGGCCACAAGCCTGGGGCATCAAGAGTTTGGGTGCTTACCCTATCTCAAAGAAGCATACAAATATTCATTGCTCTTGTGTCCTAGGATGGGAAAAGCACCCCGGAAGAGGGAGAGACCTAGATTTTCAACCTCATTAATGGTAGAAAATTACAATGGACTTAGATTTCCCACCCAGGGCACAGCAACTGGAAACCCTTTTCTTGAAAACCCGATACTTGAGTCCAGTTCCAAGCAGCTAGATTAGATCTCTGGGGTAGGAACTGGTGTGCAGGTGACCTAAGTAAACAGGCAGGACCATACACTGCTCTCAATGACATGGCAAAGAAATAGGGAAGAAAAATTAAGTGACGTATAATAAGTCTGTCTTTGCCTAAAACATATCACTAGGTATAAAGCAAGAGTTCTAGTAATCTGAATAAAATGTACTTAGATATCTCAGATTTATTTAATATCTCCTGAAGTTATTAATTAAATTGAAAATGGGTCAGCATGTGTGTTGATAAACAAATACCCAGTAGTAAGCCGGCAAAGCAACTTGTGTATCCGATTTACAAGGTGAGTGAAGCCCTAAGTCTGTCCTTTTGGGTGTCCCAGTAAACCATGTTTAAAATACTGAAGCAGGCAGTGGCAGTCCCTGGAATATGCCTTATGGAAGGGACTTTCCATCAGAGTCCACCTCCACCACTGACCAGTCACCATCCCTGATATGAGATCAAACAAGTACCATGTTGATATTTATTTATGGGTCCAAAAGATGCCCATCACCCGTTCAAATCTGGGGGACTGAACAGTACCTCTAAACCACTGTACTCAATCCACATATTTAGAGTATTTGTAATTCGTCATGTATTTCACTTATTTAAAAACTAGCTGGGGCTGAGTGTTGTGGCACACACCTTTAGTCCAGCACTCAAGAGGCAGAAGCATGTGGATCTCTGTGAGTTCAAGGTCAGCCTGGTCTACAAAGCAAGTTCCAGGACAGCCAGGGCTATTAAACAGAGAAACCCTGTTTTGGAACATACACACCCTCAATACACATACATACATACATACATACATACATACATACATAGCAGCCAGGAGTGGTGATGCATGACTTTAATCTCAGAACTTGTCTCTTTGAGTTCAAGGCCAGCCTGGTCAGCCTGAACTACAGTGATGTCCATTAAACTTAATAACCTAGGATTTGATATTCAAAGAGCTGATAAATTGGAGGGATTGTTTCCTCCCTATTCTCTCTCTTTCTGTTGTCATTCAGAAACCTGAGTGAGCAATATCTACTTCCCATGCCCTTGGTTTACTCCAGAAGAAACATTTCATGAGCTTCCTGTGGGACCTTATTAGCATCCTGAATTAGTTTCTTAAGGAAGTTCACACGGTTTTATGATACAAATCATTTGCCATTGTAGATCAGTGCTTGGGTTTCAGAGCAGTCTGCTCTGGTTTATTGTCTTCACAGTCAGAGAATTCCAGGTTTGTTTGGTTTTTTTTAAGATAAATAAAAAATAAATTACCCATTTCACCCCCTTAAAACTCCCTTTGGGTATTCAAAATGCTGTCTATGTTTCTGTTGTGGAGACATTCATCGCTGAAGAACTTGTGGTTTCTGGTATGATACTACCTGGCCATTCAGCTAGGATGCTTGATACGTTAGGTAGCTTTCTATAGAAGCAAAGCTTCAACTGAGAATACACTTTGTTCTCAGATTACAGAGTAAATTACAGCTAATCTAGCACTGTGTTGTGTAGCACGTTGTCAGTGTAGTACTCAGTATTTTGGGTTTTATTTTCCTATTTATCTGAAACTTATTCTTAGCAGCTGATGGAATGAGATGGCTGTGTGTCTTTGGAATTACCTGGTTTATTTGGGAAACACAATGCTATTGATAGGCCTGTGCCTAAATTCATTCCATAGCTTGTAGTAAAGATAGTCTCATGCAAGTCAGCCTCTGCTTACTCCCAGGGCCACTGGAGCCCAAGCCTGGGCTAACGACATTGAACTCACATGTCTAAATGATGATGAGTCAGTTTTTTGTCCAATTACTGCTTGCTCACAGTGCATATGTAACTTCCCCAATTTAAGGAAGCTGGATTGGTACTCAGCATTCTCTTCAAATGTTTTGTCTTTGTTTATCATGTAAGCTTGTGATACACCTTAAAGCACAGCCACTGGAAACAAATATAACCCATATTATGTTACATTTCACTCTGTGAAAGCAAATCTACATTTTTACAACTTCCTAGAAGTGGATGTTCAAATTCTCATATTATTAAATAGACATTTACTGAGTTACCACTGGAAGCAAAGGAACACACAGTTCTAAACATTCGACCAGGTGTTTGTGCTGTGACAGACACTCAGCAAGTCTTCAGAGTGTAGAGGAAGAGTGAAGGCACAGCACAGACACAGACTTTTTAGCCAGCTATAGTGGCATGGTCTCTGTATAGAAAATGTCACTGAATATGTTCCCAAAATATTTTCAACATGGAATAAAAATAGAAACCAGTTCTTAACTCTAAGCCATGTTGTATCATGGCTAAGTCACAGGCAATAGCAGAGAAGAACAAAAAGTGGCCTTTCTGCCGTGGTAACAAGAGAGTGCATATCCAGACCTACTTTTATAAGAAGATGCTCGGAGCCAAGGTCACCTCCCTGGCACATCACTGCTTTCCTGGGCTGAACAAATGAGTGTCATTAGGATGAGCTAATTCTTCCCAGGGCTTCAGTGTGACTAACAAGGACTGAGGATGTGGCATTTGCCTGGCATGCATGGGGTACTGCCCAAGACCATAAGAAATGAAAAGGAGAGATGGGGAAAGAGGACGAACATGAGGAGAAGGGCTCCTTCCAGGAACCATTTATGGTAAAGAAGCCAGACACAGGGTCACAAATATTCCGAGTCTGTCAGTAAGCAAAGCCATTGCCACATCCAGTGCACAAGGGGGAGGGGGGACCCTCCGCTGTCCTGGTATTAAGAGCTAACCACTTCATCTCCTCCCTGGGTTTTCGTGCACACAGCATCCACTGTGTGCTGTTAAGACCTATCCTTACAGAGAGAGCATCTATGCCTCACAAACCAATGAAGTCTGACAAAGAGCAATAGGTTCAAGGTGTGACAGGCTTCACCAAGAGTCATTTCTGACTCAAAGTCCTTTTTGTGTACTTAAAGCCAGATAAGAAGCTTAATATTTAATGCCTTGATTCTGCTTTTAAAGACTGCAACCACACAATAAGCAGCTGAAGTTTTCAATGGCCGAAGAACAAGATAAACCAGAACATCATAGAATATGCTTCACCATAAACTGTATGTGTAACTTGAACAAAACATACAGGAGAAAATTGGTGTGTAATGGAGTCAACAGAGATGACAAGGAAGTGGTGAGCCAAAGGTGGGCCCAAATGGGTGCCAAAAACACATTCACAAGTTAAACTTCCTTTGAATGCAATATTCTTAAAACTCAAAAATAATACACAAAATTGATGAGCAAAATATCACATAAAAAAAGAACTTTAACAGAGAAAGTACCATTAAAATCCAAGACATGAGTTCAAGACAAGAGAAAAATGGTCACTAATGTTCATTTTGACGTTAATGTTTTGATTCCAGGCTCATCATGGATTGATTTGGGTCATTTAAATATTACATTAAACTGTTGCTTATCTCGATTACTAGAATTTTTGGCGCTAAACATATTGCTAGCCTGGTAAGTGCCTAGCTTAGGCCCTGGGGGTCAGGTCTATTCCTAGAAAGGCAAGCCAGCAGTCCTGCAGGGACACAGACTCCTAGATGAAGATTGTCCCCAGGGAAGGGCCTGGAATGGGTGAGAGCCGTTTGGCCTGGGGCGCAGCCTACCTCGCTTGTTCTGAGAGCCGTGCTTCTTAGCTAGGGCGAGCTCCCTCTGGATTCGGTTCTCCAGGTACTCCTGCTTCTTGGTCAACATCTCCTCGGTCTCCCGGAGGCGAGCCAGGGCCTCCTGGGCGTTGGGAGCCGGGCGGGTTCGGGAGGAGCGGGTCCCTTTGAAGAATTTGCCCAACTTGCTCATGGCTGAGTAGTGGGGGGCGAGCGTCCCAGCGCTCTGAAGACAGATGCGCCACACTCGGAGTGGACAATGCTCCTGGGAATCAACAAGTTGTTTTGGCAGGTGACACCCACTCCCGGGCATTTCCTGGCCCGGCTCAGCCCCGCCCTCGAATAGCCACCCGGGAGGGGGCAGGGCAGCCGGAGCCACCGCCCTCTGACAGTCAGGGAACCGAGAAAAGTTGTCCAGGAGAGAGGGAATGATGTATCTGCACTAGGGACACACCCAGGAGCCACTGCTGAGAAAGTGGCTCAGAGAAAATCAAATCCATCACGTTCCAAGGGTGTCTGGCTAGGTCAGAAAAACTTGAGTGCAGGTGGCCCACCTGGATATGCAAAGTGCTCTTTTGAGAGTGTGAGGGAGTTCACAGTGTTCCTGTCTCCAGTCTCTTATCTTAAGAACAAGAATATTCTGTCACGTTCCTCAGAGTGTGTCCTATCCAGGACACTGACCTCTCCGACCATGAAGGCGTGGGCACAGCAGAGGCTGCACTGACTAGGCTAGCTTCTACATGTGTACAGTCCAGCAAGCTGATGTGTGTTTGGTGATCTTCACAAGACTTCAAGTAGGTGGAAGATGGTGACCATCTCTTTTCTTAAAGGACTTCTGCATGTGCTTGATGGTCATATTCGTTTCTGTAATTAGGAATGCCAAGTGTACAGTGTGACTGCTGTGTGTCTGAACCTTAAATGGGGCTATTCTTGTGTTTGGATCTTTGTCAAACACCTTTATATGGCTTTCCAAGTAATAGAAAGTAAAAAATACCCTGGAGAAAATAAATCATCTTTCCTCCATGGTGGTACTATCTGCCCCACCTCTCGGAGAAGCAAGCAAAGCCTTCGGTCAGATGCTAGACTACATCAGATGCTAGAAACCTGTTTGAAGTGCATTGCCAAGAAGTGGCCTATGGCATTTAGTGTATGCTCTTTTGTCCACGATTTGCCTAATATGCCACACTGCAGTATTTGAACAATATCATCAGAATCTATTTGTGATCATAAACAAACTACTGCTAGAGACAGCATCCATCAATGACAAACTCACCTTGATACCTAAGACCAGTAAACCATTCTGCATGCCATTATGGCCAATTAATCCATTTGTAGCCAACATTATTGTATCTAGCTGAAATTTTTGCCGAAAATTTAACATTGAGATTACTAGTAACATACACACGTGCACACACACATACACGTCATAATAGCCACAAGCTATTCACATCTTACTGGTCATCTATAGCATATGGCTAATAACATACAATTTGCTCTAATTTGTTAAGTATCCAATGTAACCAGTATTTTTGCTATCTGAAAGCTCCTAGAACATGTTTATTTCCTTACTTACATACTTCCATAGTCACAACTCTTCATGCAGCTGTTCGCACTGCTGACACTTGACCTCCCCTTCACTGGGTATGTTTTGTATCTACAATGCCGAGAAATCCAGCTGGAACTTACTTTTTCAAGTTGGCAGTAACTGTTGTAATCTGTTGGGCACTCTGTGTGTCACAGATACTGTATGCGTTACATAGACTTGGCAAAGTAGCTATTTCTACATGTTTATTGTAAACATCTTTTTAAAAATCCTGCTAACTCATTCATAAGAACACAAAGGTGTCTTTGTGAAGCTGCCTCATGACTACTCTTTTTAGGATGAATATAGTTTATTTGTCCCAACAGATGAAGTACCTCAGACTCAGTCGGTAATTAGGACAAATTCACACAGGCAATCAGAGTGCCTGAAGAGATGCTTCGGGCTTAAATCTTTCTTCTTTGATCTTCCCAGTTAGATCTGGTGATGTGCTCCTGTAGTCCAAGCAAGCTAGCCTGAGCTATATAGTAAGATTTCATTCTTTTCATTGTTTATACAACTTCCCCACCAAGAACAGAAACTCATTAAATATTTGTTTAATTAAATAACATGACATGAAGGGAAGGTTGTTATGACCTTGAAAGTAATAGATTTGATGGGGGCTCCCCCATGGAAAAGACTCATCCTTCTCTTAGCAGCTTTTAATAGCCTGTTGCACTTCATCCCTAGTGAGGATTATCCAATCTCAATGGGTCAGCTCTAAACACATATACATACAAGCAACCCTGATTGAGTTCACCGAATATGTGTGTGTGTGTGTGTGTGTGTCTTATATGTGTATATATGCGTGCATGTACATGTATATGCATGTATGTGTGTGTATATATATGTGGATACATAGATAGATAGATAGATAGATAGATAGATAGATAGATAGATGATAGATCGACAGACAGACAAACAGACTGGTGAGTCAAGAACTTGAGAAGGAATTGGGGGCTCAAGGGAAGAATTTGGGACAGAAAATAATGTAAATATAGTACTCACATATGAAAGTCTAAAAGATTTTTTTTAATTAAAAAAGTAATGGGTCCTATAAACATCATTAAATTCATGTATGCTTAAATAGAAATGTATCTAACATATTAAGTCATTATCTGGTGGTTCACGAACTGTACATTTTGTTTGGTGTTGGTGCTGAGAGAACATTAAATAATCAGAACATGGAAACCAAAAAGGTGATTAGCTGTGTAACCAGCTCCCATCCACATTCATCCACCAAATCACACAGACTGTCTCTATTCTCCTCCACTGTGGTGGAGATCTTAGAGGGTATGATTAAGAACAAATAGAAAAGTTTTCTGCTTCCACAGAGCTTACAGCTTAGAGAGAACCCAGAAGCTAAGAGAAGAGACTTGACAAAGAAAAGTTCTAACAATTTCAGAGGAGAAATCTGGGGATATAAAAACAAATAATATAGAGAAAACAGATCTTGTCATAAAAACAAAGAAGAGCCTGAGGGAAAAGTGAGAACTAAGCTGTTATTTGAAAAATGAAAAGAAGTCACAAAGTTTGCACAGGGAAATTAGTGCCCAGTAAAGGAATTCCTCCATCCATGCAGTCATGGTTTTCCTTGAGTTGATTTCTAAAAGGTTGATTTGTATTCTTATTATCTTTGAGTGTGTATGCAGTTGTGCACACTCAAACGTGTGCTCAGAGGCCAGAAGAGAATCAGATCCTTTGGAGCTGGTGTAGAGGTGTGTGGAAAACACCCAGTAAGGATGCTGGGATCCTAACTCTGGTTCTCAGGATAGGACTGTGTGCTGCCCAGTCTTAGTTCAACTTGACTCACAGTACAGTCATCTAAGAGGAGGGAACCTCAGTTCAGGAAATGCCTCCCTCCGTAAGACTGGGCTGTAGACAGACTTGTAGCTCATTTTTTAAATAAATGATTGATGGTGAGCCCAGTCCATTGTATGGAATACCATCCTTGGGCTGGTGGTCCTAGGTTCTATATGAAAGCAAGCTGAGCAAGTCATGAGGAGCAAGCCAGTAAGCAGCACCCCTCCATGGCCTCTGCATCAGCTCCTGTCTCCATTATGCTACCCTATATGAGTTCCTACTTTGACTTCCCTCAATTAACAATGGTTCAGGGTATATAAGTCAAATCTTGTTCTCCCCAAGTTACTTTTGGTCATTGTGGTGGTTTGAATAAAAATGACCCCCAACTGGCTCATAGATTTGAAAGTTTGGTCATTAAGGAGTAGGGCTACTTGACAGGAAATAGGAGGTGTGGCCTTGGAGTAGGTGTAGCCTTGTTGGAGGAAGTGTGCCACTGGGGGTAGAGTTTGAAGTTTCAAATGTTTAGACAGACCCAGTCTCTCCTCTCCTCTCTTCTCCTTTCCTCTCCTCTCCTCCTCCTCTGCCTCCTCTCTCTCTCTCTCTCTCTCTCTCTCTCTCTCTCTCTCTCTCCCTCTCTCCCTCTCTCCCTCTCTCCCTCTCTCCCTCTCTCTCTCTCTCCAGATTTAGATTTAGAATTCTTGACTAACCTCCCTAGCACCATGACTACCTGCAAGTCACCATGCTTGCTGCCATGATGGTAATGGACTAAACTTCGGAACTGTAAAGTTAGCCCAAATTAAATGTTTCTTTTATAAGAGTTTCCATGGTCACAGCAGTAGTAACCCTAACTAAGACAGTCATTGTTTTTCATCATGTAATTATAGCCCTAACTCAGACAAGCAAGAGTGCTCTTAATCTCTTAAATCATGGCTCTATAAAACTTTGAGTGGATTTTCTATCCTCAGTGCATTTTTGCAGCCTACATTCTTGTCAAGGCATGACAGACAATTTATAAAGTAGTATATTGTACTACAATATGAAAGGATATTAGAAAGAATTATAATACAATATACATTGTACACAAAATGTTCAAATATTGTATTCAAGTTTAAAGAAAGTACATAGGAAAGAATGGTAAGATTTCCTCTGAAGGAACACAGAGTTCAGATCACATGGGGTCTATACTGTGCAAAAAAGGTAAAAATCAATGGATAGCTAAAAAAAAGAATCTAGTCAATGATTTATAATCCAACAAAAAACTATTTCATCCAGTGTGATATGTAGCACTTTCAAAACTGCATAAGGTATGCAAAGCAAAGTATGTTTAAATTAAAAATCATTCCCTTCCATTAATATATAAGTTCAGTGGGAGAGAGATAATACTTTCCAGCAAGTAAATCATCCACACATACATTAGTGTTTAATCCAGCAATGAGATATAGAAAAGAAATTTATAAATCGATGATTTAGAAGCTGAAAATAACACATCAATCTTCACTCAATACTCATCTTACAAATGTAGTTTCATAAAGAGTTCTCAGCACCTGGAGTATTTTTCATTTTCTAATCTCAATTGATCTCAGCTAATAAGGAGCCTGTTGTTCAAAAGAATGATCTTGTTCAAGATGATTTACCATGGTTAAGATGGCAAAGAAAATTGGAAATTTATAGATCTGTTAAAGAGATCTAGATGTCAAGCTAATTGATACATTTTGGCTGCTCTTTGAAATTGCATCCGTTTTTAGAATGTCAAATGAGCTCTCTAAAGCAGCAAAGAAGAATCACCCTTTAAACACACTGCAGAACAGCATCTAATAGTTATCCAGTAAGCCACTCAACAAGCATGTACACATTCTTTCCATCAGAATTTCTTGTTTCTCAGAACCAAATACGCATGGCATGTAACACTCAAGCATAGCAATGGGCAGAAAGGTAATCATAATGAAAAGTAACACTTTTGGAAAACTAAGAGTTTGATTGCCCTAATTCAAAATGAAAGCATATTGTGCCGGTGACTAGAACAGCTTACAAAGATGTTATAGAAATCCGAAGGTTCTTAGATTTGACTATAAACCTGACCACCTGTCCCCACCTAAATGGTCCATACTGTGCTTGGAGATATAGTCACCTCTTACCAACAGCGTATCAGTAGACTAATACCAGAACATCCTGTAAACATGTGATCCTGGCATAGTCCTCCTACACAGAAACAGAGTAACTTCCTACCTTACTCTAAAGCCAGGGTCTTCAACTAGTCTTCAAGGCCAGACCAACAGTGATACCAACCCCTGTTAGTCACAGTGTTTTCTGTGCTATGGGAGTTTTTAGAGTCAGTTCCAGGGTCTTAGACTTGCCCACCAATCTTCAAGTAATAGGAAAAGCTAAAAGAGGAGAAAGATATACTCAGTGTACTCACATTGGGAAGAGGTCTACTAATACTCTAAAATTCTTCTTGGGTCCTAATCAGAAGTTCAGATTTAGATAGAAGTCAAGAAGTGTGTATAGCAGGGTAGTCACAGTCAGATTGTGGTCTTACTCAGCATCATCTCTGCTCCAGTTTTTGACAACTTGTCTGGACTGTATGGAATCTTTTTCTGGAAGACAAGTTCCTCCTCTGGTTGGCATCAGCCTTTGGCCTTTTGCTTCTCCCAGCATGAGATTCTTGGGAAAATTCCAATTTTCCATGGAAGGACAGTTGTTTTGATAGTCTGATAAGCCACAAGGAGGGGCACAAACATCTCTTTAGACATCTTCATTCCTGCCAGGATAATCATACCTGTCCATGCACTCTACCACTCCCAGGCCTCTCCGCTTCAGCCTCATGGCTTCCCCTAGCTCCGGCTGAAATGCAGGGCACATACATACTCCTCTTCCCAGTAGACCTGCCCCTACTGGTTTCCCATATCTTATTCACTCTGTGCTTAACACCCCTCGAATTTAAAGTTGCTACCTAGCCTCTCAAAGTCTAACACCCAAGGGCCTCCGTCCCTCCCCTGCACTGCTCCACACCATTTCCCACCACTGACGGTGTGCTGGATTGCTTTAGAGCCTCTTCCTTTTCCATTCTCTCTGCTCTAGAATCTTTCCTGAAAGAACAGACATTGGTATTTATTTTTGTTCACCAGTATCTTCCCAGTTTGGAAAGCAGAGCTCTCAACACACTGTAGATGCTCTATCAATACTTGTTGAAGAAATGAATGCATAAAGAGGGCTGTCTCTGATAAATAACTGATAAAATATGGAAATCATTTACTAGATCCAACAGTCGGCATCACTACTCTGATAACACAGGAAAGGTACTCCTGTGATGCGTGAGCAGATGTTCTAACAAAATGTTGGCCCAGGTTTACTTGGAGAAAGGAAACCTTGCAATGCACACTGCACATAGCACTAGAGGAAGAGGTAAACACTTGCCCTTGTTTAAAATATTCTTGCTAGAAAATAAATCATAGTTTAAAAGATTCCATTCCTGTTCGATTGGTAAGAATTTCAAGGAGTGATGCTAATAGTAGCTGTTATTGCAGCATCAAAAAAATCTCCATAGTTAATTAGACTAATTTACTTGAAGATTCAACCCATGCCAAAATGTAATTTAAGGTGCCATTTCAAATAATTTCATGTATGCCTGTAAGGACTACTAAAATTATCTCTCTAAGAGTAATTACTTAAGAAATTGTTACAAACATATTGGCTGATGAAAAACTATTGATTATAAAATGTTTTTCAAAACACACACCCACACACACCATATAGAGTCACACATGTGCACACACACACCCCTTGTCCATACACACCATGTAC
>JADRCH010000306.1:579385-624598 GCA_019843965.1 Rhynchomys soricoides | reverse complement strand
TACACACACACCATGCAGGGTCACACATGTGCACACACACACCATGTACACACACACCATACAGAGTCACACATGTGCACACATACACACCATGCAGGGTCACACATGCTCACTCACATGCGCACACACACAGCCCTGATAATGAGGAGGGCAGGCTGTGATGACAGACCTTACTCTCTATCAGACCATCTTCTTCTCCATTGCTCTAGACATTATTAACATCTTGAGTTTTATATAATAATAATTAGAGTTTTTTCAGCATCATGCACCTTTCTTTATTATGATCCAGTTTTCCTCTTTCACACTTGAAATGCAAACCAAGCAAAATGTTTCAGTTATTTTTGGCAACAGGCAAGCAGAGCAAAACAAATAACCTTGTTTGTGTTCCTTGTGATAGAACACAGCTCACATCTGGACAGACCACACCAGGCCAATGCAGTTCCACGTGAGAGAGGTTTATTGTGGGGGAAGGGGGCTAAAGGGAGCAACAGAGATGAAGAGAGAAAAGAGAGAGGGGGGAGGTCAAGACGGTCTGCCTTTTATTTAGGCTGTGACATAACCACTTGAAGGTAAACGTGTCAGGTAAACCAGATGGACACTGGGAATGTATGGTGATTGCCATGGCTACAGATGTGCTGCGGGTCCCTGTTGCCTATGGGTGATGTCAAGGTCATCGCTGGATTCAGAGGCTATCTCTGCAACCATAATGCTGGTTCCTGATTCCAACATTCCTTGTTCTGGAATTTGTATTTTGTATTATTCCTCATTAATATTACAACAGCTTATCAGGTAACTGTGTGCCAATGATGACTTGTTTGTTCACTAAACAGTAAAGGGGTTTTTGTTGCTATTGTTGATTTTGTTTTGTTATCTTTTTTAGACACAGGGCCTCATGCTCAGGCTCACTTACTGACTAAACCACCTAGTTTTGACAGTTATTTTCTGAAGCTTTACTCCAACTACCCTAGCAAGAACAAATGTAGTCGACAACGAGCCACTTGTATCCCTCCCCTGGCTATCATACTATTAAAATAATGACTCCAAACAACTGGAATTTCCCTAGGATTTTATGCTGAGACAGGGGAGAGGCTGAACCCTTTCCAGAGGCTGGAGGACGAAATTGTCTCCCAGGAAGAAATTTCACAGAGTTCTGACATTATAGGACAGACCAGGAACCAGGACAATGGTGGGGTCGTTATGGGTGAGAACACACCTTAAGCTGGATTGTTTGCATGGGCATAACTCTTGCCCTCTTCCCAAAAGTTAACCTCATCCAGGTACCCCAAAATTAACTAGTCAGACACAGGATTTCTTTATCATTCCTCTTCCCAATATGGGAAAGCTGAATAAATCTCATTTCTCTGCTTCTCATTATCACTTGTCTCCTTAATTGTCAGGATTTAAGACTAGATTGTTAGGGCCTCCAGAGCTGTCTTTAACCCTAATAACTCTTGTCATATTAGCCACTTGTCACATAATCCGAATTAAAGTTTAGGACACAACACTATTATAATCTGGAATTAAAAAATTAAACACTATTGAATTTTTCATGTGACAGTAATAATTTGGGCATCTTCACAGAACTTAAAGTTGAATATCATCAAGCTATTATCAGTTTTGGATCTAAGTTTATGTTCTCTTGTAAAACATTTAATTGCATGTATGTCTATGAACAAATATGGGTTATGTGCACATGTATTGGGGTGTCTGAGAAGGCCTGAGGCAGGCATCAGATGCCCTGCAGCTAAAGTTTCTGGTAGTTATGAACCACTTGATGTTTGTGCTGGGTCCTGAGCATTGGTCCTCTGAAAGAGCAGTGAGTGCACTTCAGAACCATTCCATCACTTCATTCCCAAGCTCATGTTCTTCTGCACATCTTTAACTTTGCAGTTCAAGCTGGAGTTAAATCCTATTTCAACCGATTAAACACTAAAGCAGGGTATCAATAAGAAAAAACAAAACATGTTGAGTGAGTTTTAAAAACCTTGGAGCATTAAGGGCAGCCATGCGTAATATCCTGTCCAAATATGTCAAATGTTCAATTATGAAATAATTCTCTGGGTTGGAGAGATGGCCCAGTGGTTAAGAGCACTGGCTGTTCTTCCAGAAGTCTTGAGTTCAATTCCCAGCACCCACATGGTGGCTCACAACCATCTATAAAGGGATCTGATTCTTTCTCTTCTGCCATGCATGAGTGAACGCAGCAGAGCACTCCTATACATACAAGTAAATAAAGTTTAAAAGAACATAATTTTCTGTTCTCTAGTATATGGCTTGTACTTTTTTCTTTTTCTTTTTCTTTCTCTCATACCATCATCCTGGCCACAGTTTCGACTCCCTCCACAACTCCCAGTACCCTTTCCCCACATCACCTCTCCCCAGATCTACTCCTTCAGAAAAGATCAGGATTTTCAGAGCTATCAACTGAACACAGCATAAAAAGTCACAATAAAATTAGGCACAGACCCCCATATCAGGACTAGATGAGACAAGCCAGTAGGAGGGAAAGGGTCCCAATAACAGGCAAAAGAGTCAGAGATACCATCCCCACTCCCACTGTACAGGGTCCTACAAAACCAGAAAGAAACACTACCATAATATATATGCAGAGGACCTGTTACAGACCCATGCATGCTCCCGTGATTATCACTGTAGTCTCTGTGAGTGTCTGTGAGCCCTGCTTAGCTGATTCTGTAGGCTGTGTTCCCCTGGTGTCCTTGACTGATCTGGCTCCTTCCTCCCCCTTTTCTGTGTGATTCCCTTACCTCTGCAAGAAGGGACCTGACAGACATCTCCAATTGGACCTCTTTCTGTGCCTAATATTTGGCTGTGGGTCTCTGCATCTGCTCTCATCAGTTGCAGGCAAAGCACCAATCTCTCAGTGTAGCAGTGTAGGATTAATTTTATTGATATATTTTTTTCTCTATCCTAGGTCTCTGGTCCTCTGGTTCCTGGTCATCCAGGCAGTGTCCAGTATGGGCTCCCTTTGGTGGAGCCTCAAAGTAGATCAATGATTGGATGGCCATTCTCAGAAGTTCTGTGCCATTGCCCCCACACATCTTGTAGGTCACAGGTTTTATGGCAGGGTTGGTGTCAGAGTTCCATCAATGGAAGTTGCCTGTTTACAGAAAATGGCCAGTTCCAGTTCCATACCCTCCATTACTAGCAGTCTTCACTAATGTCATCATTTGAACTGGTTGGTTTTGTGTCAACTGAACACAAGCTAGAGCCATCAGAGAGGAAGGAGCCTCAGTTTAGAAAATGCCTCCATGAGAGCCACCTGTAAGACATTTTCTCAATTAGTGATCAATGGGGGTAGGTCCAGCCCATGGTGCATGATGCCATCCCTGGGCTGGTGGTTTCTGCTTCTATGAGAAAGTAGGATGAGCAACTCCTCCATGGCCTGTGCATTAGCTCCTGCATTCAGGTTCCAGCCCTGCTTGAGTTCTGATCCTGACTTCCTCCAATGATGGACTATACTCTAGGAGTGGAAATTGAATCAACCCTTTCCTCCCCTAATAAATGTATAGAAAAGTATGTAAACACATTTTACAGACAGATTAATAAAGAATTATACAGAGAACATCAAAGAAGCCAGAGTAGGGCATCATGAAGCCCCTCCTCCATTAGGTATGCTATCCACCCCTCACCTCCCTCCTCAGGTATGCTATCCACCCCCTCACCTCCCTGTGTATTTAACACAGGGGCAATAAGGGGGCCAAATCCGACTTCAGGAACCTGATAAATTAAAGATTAGTGACAGCTGGGAGGTAGACATGGACTAGCCACAGCAGGATGAGTGCTCCAAGCAAAGAAAACAGCTGTGCAAAGTGACCTGCTGCAGAGTGTTGAGGCCATCAGGAGATACCAAGGAAAAGGTAGGCTGGGCCAACATTTAAAAGATGTTAAATGTCAAAGACATCCCATCATACAGATCATGAGTTCCATGTAATTGTGGTCTATGTAGTATTTAATTCTGCATCAAATTTAGAATAGTACCTCAAATGTAGGAGATGTTCAGATTGCTTGCTGAATTGATCCAAGAACAGATATTATTATGTAGATAATAGACTCCAAAGCAGGGCTTGGGGTAGGGCAAGAGGAATAGAGAGTGGAGTCAAGTAGATTATAATAGAATCTGGCCAGAGCTAATAAGAAACTCACATAGTGAGTGCTGCTTAAGGAGATGGCTGCTGTCCTGAGGGACCGAACTGTACCTGCACCTCCCAGCAGCCTTGCAAGATGAAGGGGTGACAGAAGCATGTGCCTGAGAAGGACCAATGTATAGGCAATACACAGTTTCTTACAGCCATCCCCAGCCCTATAACTGGATCCCAGGAGGAGGGTGGCAGCCATACTTATTGACAAGCATGGGAACATTCTACGGAAAAGAAAATGGCGTCTGCAACGTCAACGTTAAAGAGCCAACAGTCTACTGGGCATGAGGGAGACATTGTGAAGTTGGAGATGGTATAGAAGAGTCAAGGATACATCTGAAGAACTTAAAGAATGTTGTGCCTGGCCGGGCAGTGGTGCATGCCTTTAATCCCAGCACTCGGGAGGCAGAGGCAGGCAGATTTCTGAGTTCAAGGTCAGCCTGGTCTTGGAACTACACAGAGAAACCCTGTCTCGGAAAAAAAAAAAAAAAAAAAAAGAATGTTGTGCCTAATGAGGAACTGAAGGGATATCTTGGGCAAGGAAATGACTTTTTACTGGGAAAAATAATCCAGAAAATAAATAGAGAATGAAGAATGTTTCTGAGGAAGACTCGGTGGTGTTTAGGGGCTATTCCCACGACACACATAAGAAAGGGCGGGTTTGAGCGTGAACTGGAGCTTCCTAGTGCAGTAGATGCTTTAGTTAGGGAGGGAATGGTACAGTGGAAAAGCCTTCATTTTGCACCTAAGTTTTATTGTCAAATAACACAGAGCAGGTACTCATAACAGCCTGCCAGAAACGGAGAATTCATGTTTCAAAAACAGTTGTCATGACTAAGTATGGAAGTAGAGGAGTTTCTGATTCAGAAACCATTGGAATTTCATCTATGAGGATATATTTAACAAAGGAATCGAACACAAATATATGGAGAAATAGATTTCTGTAAATAATATCTAAAGAAAAATCAGAATGAGACTAAGAGATAGGAGTAGCTAAAGTGCAGCCTTGGCTGTTATGAAATCTCCAAGAGCTGAAAAAAAAATGCTGTGATTGGATTGGTGAGGTAGATATTTGCCACCTATTTAGAACATTCAATCACAGTGAAATTCTAGAAAATCTGCTGTTGCTGGACTCCACCAACATTAATAAAACTTTAGGTAAGTTGCTGAGCCTTAGATTCAAGAAATCGTAAGGGCTGGGGAGGTAACTGTGAGAAAAGTGTTTGCTAATCCAAGCATAAGGGCCTATGTCCTAATACCCAGAATGCACTGAAAAAGTCTGGTTTGTAGCAATCATATCCACTCCATCTCCATCTCCAGAAGAATATTTGGGGACTCTTAAGTCACATGGGAAACTATTCAAGTTCCTGTCATGAGTGCAGTTGACTGTCACTCATCCACTCTTCGTGGTGTTTGGTGTCTTGTCAGTAGAATGACATCCCTTTCTATTCCACCTACAAGGCAAGGCCTCTCCCCTTCTTCCCATGAAGAGGCTTATCAAATATCAAACAGTTCCCTTCATCCTGTGTCCCAGGAACTTGCTGTGGCAGTGTGAAATGCGTATGTGCTCTCCAAACGGAGGAACCTTGTGCACTTTAGTTACACGTATTTTTTTTTTCCTACTAGAATTGTAACAAATAAGAAAAGAAAAACCTTTACAATAAAAAACAAAAGCCTAATGCTTTCACAGTGAGGGCATTCACTTCAAACTAAGACTTCAAGACAATAGTAATCAGTGTCTAGATATATCACTTGATTCTTACAACATTCATGCCAGGTCTGTGATGGCTCCTGGGATTAGTCACTTAAGAAAAACAAATCTTCGTGAGGGCGTTCTCAATTTTGGAGACTCAGTGCAGAGAACAGCGGGTGCAGTTTTCAAAAGAGGAGCTGGGTTTTTCTCAATCTTGAGCGCAAGAACCTCAGCTACAGGAATTGAGTTCCACTAAGCCTCGTCCCAGTCTTGAGAGCACTGGAAACTCTGCGAAGCCCGCCAGCATCTTCATTTCCGGTCCTCACCCAGGCCCCGCCTGCTCGCCCTACCCCACCGGGAGTCCCGCCCCCGAAACGCCCGCCTCGTCCCACCATAGGCCCTGCCCACCCCACCAGGCGCCCCGCCCCCGGATCCTGCCTGCTCCGGGTTGACGTAATAGCTCTGCCCCGCCCCAAGCCAGTGCAGCGGGGAAAAGATGGCGGAGTTGGACGTCGGGCAGCACTGCCAGGTGCAGCACTGCCGGCAGCGAGGTGACGCTGGAAGCCCCATTTTCGTCCGCTGGAAACCTGGGCCGGGTTCTGAGAGCTGGGGCGGTGGCGGCGGGTGAGGGAGGACGCGGGCGCGAGCGACCTTCCAGGTTGATGGTGGTGGTGTTTTTGTTGCTATTCTCAGTTTAGGGGCGAAACTTGTGGCCCCTTTCAGATCCTGAAAGCACACCTTGCAGATTCCCCGGGGTATCCAAATCGCCTTGTTCGGCGAAGCGGCGTGGATCAGGACTCTCTACCACTGTTACTGTGGCACATCCACAGTCCCAGCAACTTTATTCATTTATTTTTATTTTTTTGTCAGATGAATGAGTTGAACAGCATCAGTTTTTAACTGTGTGTTCGCAGGTTTTTAGAAGTCTAATATTCACTTACGTTGTTAGTGGAAGATTATTTAATCGCATTTTAGGAAGGTTTAATAAATACTATGGTGATGCTCCCTCCATTGAATGGAGACCTTGTCATAAACATAGACCCTGGTGGTATGCATCAAGGTTCAGGGTGTTAGACTGCTGTAGCCGGCAAATTCTCTTTGCCGACTGGATTGCACTCCAAATGTGTACAGAGGGTTTCATCCGGCTGCAGCTTCAGTCAGTTCCTAAGAAGTTCTTGAATCCAGCTCCTAGATTTGGCCTGGATTCCGGTAATAAGCGATGCCGGCAGTGAGCAAGACAAGGCAAGACGTTCACTGAAATGAACATTCAGCAGATGAGGTTTAGCTGTTTGGGGTTTGACTGTTAAGTTATATACATCTTGTCTAAAAAGATCTGTAAAATAGCTCATCCTTTCCTGTTTCACATATCTGTAGTGTCACTAAGATGAAGCCTGTCTCTTGGACTAGCAGAAAAGGGTCAGAGTTAAGTGGGGATAGCTGATGTTAGGAAATTATTTTGATCACAGCTCTTCCTCATGGGCTTCCTTGAATGGCATATAATATTTGCTTGAAGCCTTTAAGTCTCAAAATAGCAAACATGCCCAATTTCTCCCATTGAAAGTGACATAATGGGCCAGTGACAAAGTCTGCAATCCAATCCTCAGTGTGTGTCTCATAGACAGGAGCAGTAGGGCAGGAAGCTCATTCAGAGGGCACTAGCCAGGAGTAAGACAGACCATGCCTCAAAATCTCAGTGGGAAGATCGAACTGATTTCCAAAAAGTTTTCCTCTGACCTCCGTGTGTGTCAGAGTATAAGAACACACACACACTAATAATAATAAAAATAAATTTAAAAAATATAAAAGTTCTGCAGATTGTGTTTCAGTTTACACATTGACACACATCTAATTTCTTGGTATGAAATTGAAGCTCACAATATTATGCTTTATTTAATAACAATAGTGATAGTTCACTAGGCACTTCTCACTGGAGGGCAACATTATTGGGGCCCTTAGTCTGCAAGCATGATTGCCTAGGGGGTCCTTTTGTGTACACACAACCTGCATTTTGGGTGACATCCTTTCTAGACTATTATAGTTTTCTGTAAAGGTCTGAGCAGTATCTTCTGGTTTTCACTGTGAAAGTACTGTGACTGGGCTTATCTAGCTTCATGTGGCTACTTGCTGGAATTTATGTATGAGATAGATTGAAGTCAGTTTAGAAAGTGGTTGAGTCAGTTATGGAAGCTCACACTGTATTTCCAACACTCTCGAGTCTGAAAAAGGGGGTCGAGGGGACCAAGAGTTTATAGGCCAGCTTCAGCCACATGAGACCTGTGTCAAACAAACACAAAAAAAGTGATTGTTTAGAATTGATACTTGTGTGAAATTGATACTTTCCAAAGTATATGTACATAGACAGCATTAGGATGAAATAACTAATAAAGAATTATAGACGTAAGTGGGATTGATATATATGCACATATATCTATGTGAGAGAGATAAACATATGCAGCATATACTACAGGTATATCCATGACTTTATTATCAGATAATCTACTGACTATTGTTAGATTGATGTTAAATGGAGTTAGAATTAAAGCCCAGAATTTTGATACAAAATGCAGACTTTCTTTAAGACCTAATAAATCTTAGAAACAAAACAACAGAAAAAAATACTTTTTTTAAAAAAACAAAGTTACTGAGTGACAGCTACCTCCCATTGATTTAGCCACTTTTTTAGAGTTGAAAATTTGGTAGTTTTTGTTTAATAAGGATTGGTATGTTTATAATATATATATTCATATTCTATGGGGGCATGGGGGGAGGTGTGGGGGAAGGGGGTGTCTCAGCATGCCCATGTGCCCATGCTGAGGCATCCCTCCCCCCCCCCGTACCCCCCAGCAACACCACGGTATAGTATAGAATAGAGTTTATTCAGGGCATAGGGAGGGGAGTTAAAAGGGTAGTAGAGGCAGAGAAAGTTGGGGGGGGTTGGGGGGGAGAGAAGTAGAGGCCAGCCATGACCACGTGGAGGGGGGGGAAGGGAATGGGGAGAGGTGAGAGATAAGAGGAGTAAGAGAGAGGCAAGAGCAAAGGAGAGAGGAGGGGCAAGCAGCCCCTTTTAAAGTGGGCCAGGCCCACCTGGCTGTTGCCAGGCAACTGTGGGGTGGAGCATACCTGGCTGTTGCCAGGCAACTGTGGGGTGGAGTTTAGACAGAAACAAGGATTACATAATAACTTGATACACAGGGACATTAGAAAGAATTGTCTTAGAGTTGTCCAGCAGATTTTTTGATACTGACCAGTACCTACCGTATTTTCCTCCAATATTAGATTTTCTCCCATTTGTGTGTGATGGTTGTTCAGGAATATTTTGGTAAGTTATATTTTTATGTAGGATTTGAAAAGAATTTTGATGTTTGTCAATATGGAGTTAATTCTGAAAATTATAATGATTTAAAGAGAGTTGTAATTTTAGTCATTGACAGTTAATATTCAGCATTGTAATCACTTGTGAAAAAGGCAGACTGACTCATCACATTCTCTAGTTGCCTACACATGTATGTCCTTAAGCATTAAGTTTCCAGAGATGCATTCATAAATGTGGATTTTAAGATTATATGTCATAATTATAATGAGAGAATAATACCCATAATTTAAAGGATACAGCTTTAAAAAATCCTGCCATGATTATTCTCTGTATTTTTGTTAACATGTAAAATGTCCAACCTATAATGTTCTTAAAATGGACAGTGCATGTTATTTGAACACAGCACTTACAAATGTGACCTGGGTTCTGCTCAAGGATCCAGGAAGTCATGCCTTGACTTTGCATCCCTTTGTTAACTGATTCCTTTCAGAAGAAACTGTGAGACCCCCCTCGTTTGCATGTACTTTAAAGCACCCCAGGGAAGCAGAACTAGATCAGCTTTTGCTTATACTCAATTGCAGGTGAACACTTACAGTTAAAAGGTTAAAACGTTTGGAAGTGTAGATGCCCCTTCGTTCTCTGGTTTCAGCTTGTTCTTACATGAAAGTCACTAGTGTAGTGCATGATGCACTTAAGGCTGTGAGAAGTTAAAACAGCCTGAGTTACTTCAGTTGTCATTAAATGTATTAACTGATTGCATTTCAATGAACTTTTTTGTAATTATTTAAGCCTTGAACACAGAAGCAAGGACTCTCATGGTTGTCCTGAGGTATGTCTATTTTTGCTTATCTGACATAATTTATGTATTTGTATTCATGTATTTTGTTTTAGAATTTGATTAGATTTAAAGATTCTTGGTACACTAGACGTGATGTTCAGAATCTTTTACTGCATTTATTTTTATTTTGAGGAAAATTTGCTCTCCTTGGTATTTGCATTTTTATCCTCATAATTTCTGTTCCTAGCATTCCTCACCATGCTAAGCTATGTGTTTATGACACACTTTGGCCTCAGTGCTGACATCTGACTGTCCCATCAGCGTAGGGCTCGTTTTCACTGGTGTCTGGGGATAGGATTCTGTGGCAGTATAGTTTTCAGACCCGTCAGCACCACGAGCAAATCCTTAGTCCAACAAAACAAAATATAATTCTACCTTTAAGTCATTACTACAAATTTGGACGAAAATTTAGGTTTTGAACTATAATAGATGTTCCTGCCATTATGTGAAGGATTTTCCTGTGGTTACAGATTTTAAGCAATCATTTTCTTAGATTTACTTAACTCTAAGAATCTACTTACTCTATGTTCCATAATATGGATAATTTGTTTATTTTTTCCCTTCCCCCCCCCAAAAAACCCCTGTGTTCTGATGTAACATTTTGTGATAATAAAATATTCCATATAGCATGAAAAATAGTTTATGATTTTGAAGACTGCATCATGATACATATGTGATTTGTAAGGGCTTTGTCTCCTAAATAGTTCTTTATTTCCTAAAACTGACATAAGAAGTAGGCACAGCTCCCCATTTGAGGGTTGATGAGTTGACTATCTGGACATAGCCTCTGTTACAAACCAGAGAGTAAAACTTTAGGCACTAAACTGGGCACAGTGGTACATCCTCATCATCCAAGCTCTCAAGAGGTGGAATAGAAACACTGAAAATTCAGAGCCCCTGGAGTATTACAAAGTAAGGACACAGAAAGGGAAGGAGGGAGAATAGTCATTTTACTTTAACTTAAGACATAATTAGAACATGTTAGAAAAGTTAATGTAATAAATTTGAACTGGAACTGTAAGGTTATGTGGGCTTATGTGCTGGAGACTTTCCACAGGGATCTATGACCCAGCAAGGTACAAGGGTTCAGGCAAAGGAGGAAGAGTGCGAGCAGGGATGGAAGTCACCTTCATCTCAGTCTCTGCAGTTGGCTGCACCCGCTGCCCTGCACTGAGTCGGCCGGGGCTGAACCCACAAGAACCCACTAGCCAGCTATGAGTGTAAGAAGCTTCTGACGGCATTTCAGGAGAGCAGACCTCTTCCCAAGCAGCAGTGTTACAGCTCTTAAGATAGAAGTTCTCAAAGGACAGAGTAGTTCTCACACCTCTATTCTTCCTGGATTGGATTTCTTATATACACTTTGGGATGGGTCAGGGTCTGGAAGCAGGTACTTCCCATTGGCTTGGTCTGAGAGCTTAGGGATACCTTATCTGCATGTGGGAGGGCTTGGCATGCTGCTCCTATGTGACTGATGGTTACAGAGCCCTCTACAGGGGGCTGTATGGGTTGTAGCTACTTGATAGGAGCCAGGGGCCCAGGAGCATTGCAAAACGCCTATTGTCCCTTGCAGGGTTACCCCCACTGGGTTGCTGGGGGTTTAAGTCTGTGCTCAACCAGGAACCAGGCTGCCTGTCACAGCCCACCAATCCACAAGGGCAGGACGTGGGAAATTGACAGCGCTTACCCCACCGCTGTCACCAGGCAGGTGTCAGGCTATAAGGCAGCCCCAGGATACCTCTTTGGGGTGGGGGAGCACAGTGTGGGAACAACTGGAGCTGGCTTGGGGGTCCCAGGATCTGCGACTGGGAGCTGAGGAAGAGCTGAGTCCGGGGTTGGGGGCAGCTCCGGCTGGTCCCAAGGGGAAGTTCTTGACTTGACAGCAGGTGGGCTTGAGCTTGGTGGTGGTGGCCATAGCTAGGAGCACAAAGAAGCCTCCTATAGGAAATTAGACAGCAGCTCTGTAAGTGAAGGCCTTCTCTTTGGCTTCCCATGGCAGATCCCAATGAAAAGAGCCAGTCCATGGTTTTAAGGCATTTATTGTCATGGCAGAAAGTGGATGAGTAAAACCATAGACCACTTCTCAGGGTAGGCCTGAGGTTAAATACCTTTTGCAGGGAGGAGTGTCTGGAAAGGAAAGCTTATTGGCTAAGTCTCCCAGGCCTTTAGGTCCCTGATTAAAATGGAGATCTGTCTTAAGCCTACATCACATCCTCCACCTGTGGAAGGGTTTGAGGTGTTGCCCTTACATGATTGATGGCCACAAATCTATGGAGGGCTGCAGCTAGTGACAGGGACCTGGTACCTGGGAATCAGGCAAAACGCCTACTGTTCCTTCAGGGTCACCAGGGCGTCTAGCCTTAGCTCAACTGGGGACCAAGCTGCCTTTCACGTTCCCAAGAAAAGTTAATGTAATAAATTTGAACTGGAACACTATGGATGCTGCCTTCTATCACTGGCTTTTGTGTTTTAAATGGGAACTCTAGAGCCATTTCCCCCTCTTGTGGTTTTAGGTGAATGTAATCAAGGAGAGACCAAAGACAGATGAACACAAACCTTACTCTTGCTCATTCAAGGACTGTACTGAAGTAGAGCTTGTAGCAGTGATTTGCCCTTACTGTGAGAAGAACTTCTGTCTAAGGTAATCACTGAACCATGCAAGCTTTGTGTATCCGTTTAGCTGTATATAATTCATGAACCAAAGCCAGCTCTCTGATACTTGTAGACACCGGCATCAGTCGGATCATGACTGTGAAAAGCTGGAGATCCCAAAGCCTCGAATGGCTGCCACCCAGAAACTTGTCAGAGACATTGTTGGTGAGTCCCACAAGCTTCCACAGCTGCTCTGCTTCCTGGAGCACATCTGCCACTCCCAAACTCCTGTCCCTTACATCTCATCTCCAGATACGGAGGCATTGCTCACGGCCCCAGTGTAAGAACTTGCATTCTGTTCCAAAATGTTACTATTTATTTATCTTTAAATTCTGTGGATGGTGTTTTGCCTGCCTGTTTGTCTGTGCACCACTTGCGTGCCTGGTGCCCTTGGAGGCCAGAGAGGGTGTCAGATGCCCTGGGGCTGCAGTTACATACAGCTATGAGCCTTGTTAGTGCTAAGAGGTGAACCCAGGTCCTCTGGAAAAGCAGTCAGTGCTCTTAACAGCTGAGCCATCCCTACAGTCCCAAGAACTTGCATTTTGATGAATTCTTGTTCAAGTATTTTATACCAAGCCTTCCTGACCAGTGAAAATCAGGAAATTGTAAGGTTCCCATGGGATAGTCTCATTTGTTGGGCAGCTTAGATGTGGTGTTGACTGAGTGTTAACAGTTGTAGTAGGTATGTTGATGAGGCTGGCATGGTGGACTGCTTTGTCTACAGAATACATTCTGCTAAGCTGTTCTGTGAATGCTGCTGATCATACAAAGTAACTCCAGGACAGAGCCCGGCTGCAATTTAGCTTAGCTTCTCTGGCAATGTATTAGTTTAGTAGGACTTTTTTTATTCCATTTTAAGGGTAGTGCTCTTGTTCAAACCTAAAGTGTTCTATAAAAGGGTCAGTGGCTGCTTTAGACTAAATAGGTTAGGCCAGAAAGAAACATATGCCTGTGGACCTTCTGAGGTAGAAGTTGTTTAGCTTGACCATCAACAATGTAAATATACTTAATAGAGCTCTACAATGTAATTTGTGTATGCTGAAGGCCATAATGGTTAAGCTGGGCATGGTGGTGTTCTTCTTTAATATAATGGCTAAGCTGGGCGTGGTAGTATATTTCTTTAATCCCACCAGAGGCAGGTGGGTCTCAGTACCAATGTAACATAGGGAGACCTTGTCTCAAAACAAGTGAAAAAAAAAGGAAAAGAGGGAAGGAAAGAAACAGCAAACAAAATCTGGAACTTGGGGCAGGAAAGTGCCTTATATGCTTGTGCTTCTTCCAAGATGCCAAGACAGGAGGGGCAGCAAGTAAGGGACGACGGAAAGGTGCGAACAGCAGCGGGACAGCTGCAAAGGTGGCGCTGATGAAGCTAAAGATGCACGCTGACGGGGATAAGTCCCTGCCGCAGGTGAGAAGAGCAATACGCATCATGGTGAAAGATCACGTGCTGTCATGTCTATAAATACCACATCCCCCTGCACTTCCCCACTTTATAGAGATGGTGGTGAACCATGAATATCCTTCTTTACTATTCCCCCCACTTTGCATCATGGTTTTAATATTTTTCTGTATGGTCTAGCTCATTCAGAATATACATTTTTCTGTTGTACGACTGTAGCCTACTTGATTTTTCTAAAGAATCTCAGATTATTCAGTGCATTGTTTTTAACAAGTGTTTCTCCTGTGAAGGAGCTTGTGTTTAGGGAGGGGAGCTTCTCTAGATAGTGTCTTTAGAATATGACATTCAGGAGACTGAGATAGGAGATCAGGAGTTCAAGGTTAAGGGAGGTACAGAGTGAGCCCCAGGCAGCCTGGAAAAACCTCAGAATCTACAACCATACCTAGTTACATGCCTTACTACAGATTCATTAATTTTTAAGCCATTTGTCTGTGTCCCAGTTTGCTTCTCTGTTGCTGTGACAAAACACTGACCAAAACCAACTTGGGGAGGAAAGAGTTTATTTCAGCTTCCACATTATATATTGAGGGAAGTCAGGGTATGAACTCAGGCCAATACCATGGCGGAACAGTGCTTATTGGCTTGCTGCACCTGCCTTCCTCAGCCTGCTTTCTTATACAGTTCAGAACATCCTGCTTAGAAATGACACACCCATATGGGGCTGGGTCCTTCTCCATCAGTTAGCAATCTAGAAAATGCCATACAGACATACCAACAGCCCAATCTGATCAAGGCACTTCCTCAGTTGTGGCTTTTTCCCAGGTGCCTCTAGTTTGTATAAAGTCAACAAAAAACTAACCAGCATAATATGTTGTGTGTGTGTGTGTGTGTGTGTGTGCATGTGTGTGCATACATATACATATATTTATAAATGTCTAGTGGTGAGGGCTATAAATGAAGTAAAGTGGGTTTCAGATGGATGATGTCATCCTCTCTCTAAATTTATGTCCCATTGTTTAATAGAACGACCCTCAAGTGTGCCCTCACTGCTGACATGGCATTTAAAGTGTGCATCGTATTCCATGGAGTATGTGAATTTTGCCATTTTCCTATTGATGAATGTTGATCCTGTCTCCTCTTATGGACATTGTGGTGTTTGATTGTTTCCTTTTTTTGAGATACGGTTTTTGTGTAGTCCAGGCTGCCCCAGGCATCTGTAGTTCTCTCTGTTCTGCTTTACACTGCCCTCTAGATGACTCTCAGATCCACTATCATTCATTAAGCCTTTTTCATTGAGGATGATAGAAATTAATCTGGTTTGAGTTTTTATTTTTAGAAGCCATATTTTTAGCTTTGGTATTTCTTCTTGGCTATCTACATCTTGTTTTATTTCCACCACTTGTTTTGTAACGTGTTCCTTTTTGGGGTTACATAATGTATCTCACTGTGCATCCCAACAACTGTGTCTTGTTCTCTGCTTCATTTTAAATTTTAAGTGTATTGATTCTACAAGTTCATCTTGGCTTTGAAGGGTTTGTAGCTTAGTTTCTACTTCCCTGCATTAAGCTCTGGGCAGACCATGCTATCAGCCACCACCCTGGTTCCCTTGGATCCACGGATGAAAGACACACACACACATTAGCTTAATTTTAATATGCTTTTTAGATCAATGGCCAGGCAGTTCTAAGCCTCCCGTGGCTAATGTGCCTTTACCTTCACTCTCAGCTCAACACCCTAAATCCGCCCTCAATTTACTTGCATTTCTACTCATCCCCTCCCCCTGGTACTCCAGGCCCATTGCCACTCCATCCGAGATATCACATGGCTGGTACCAGCATAGTGGGGTACCCTCTCCCTCTGAAGCATGGCGAATCTTCTTTCCCCCTCCTGCATCTACTAGCCTGCTTGTGGGAACCTGGAAGTCCCACCTCTTCCACCCAGCTATTGGCCACTAGTATCTTTATTGATCTATCAAGAACCAGTTGGGGAACAGGAGCATCAGAGCTACCCCTACAGGGGATCCATTACTTTGCTCTGATCTGACTTCCCAGTCCCTCCCTTCCTTCTAGCCCACTCACCCCGAGAATCAGCTGAGTGGCACCCGTGTACTTGAGAGGTTCTGAAGCTGCTGCAGTTGCAGCCATTGAGCTGGATGAGCTCAATGTGCTGTGGTGCCTTTCTCTGTACTGATGTGTTTGAGCAGTTTCTAGGCCAGCACTTAGTACTAAGCTCCTTAGCCAGCAACTATAGATTCTAGTCTCCCAAAAATTGTTAGTTAAGAAAAAATAAAATGTAAAGTGTCTGATAGGATATGGTGCCCAAGTCCCATGCTGGCCTCGTGTTGGAGGTCGTGCCCCCCACAGCCCTGGCCTTCAAGCAATCCTTCAAGCAACTCAACCGCCATTCAAGCATTCTCTCTCCCTCTCTCCCACCCTGTTACATACACACACACACTCACTCTCTCTCTCTCACACACACACATAATATATATATATATATATATATATATATATATATATTATTTTGTTACTTACTTACTTAGAGACTGGGTCTCCAAGGCTGTTTTTAAATCTAGAAACTTAGGAACCTCCTGCTTCAGCTTCTTCTTAGTCTGTTTTTGATCCTAGACATAATTATAGAGGCTGGGTGTTTTAGTTTTCTCTTCCTGCCTGTTCTTAACTGCTTTCCTTTTGGAACAGGGACTGCTGGTTACAGACAGGGACCAAAGCTTAGGTTTACACTGATTCTTTTCCTTTGAATGCTTTTTAGCTATGATACATCCCATTGATCCTCAGCAAATCTAAATTCCTTTCTGATCAGACAGGAGTTGTTTTGACTATTATTTCTTAAGATAACTTCAATTATTTCCCAGCATTTCCATTAGAGACACTTCGCTTAGAGCGTTCTTATTGTACAGGACTTGACCTGGGAAGATGCCTCCCTAATGCAGTGTTTAGGAATCAGGGAATATTCTATTCCCACTTATTTGTTAATAAAGATAATTAAATAAGAAAATACAGCTGGAGAAGACAAGTAAGGCTCAGCTTGTGCTAGAGAAGCTGTTTCTGAAACCCTGTTGTAGTAATAAACTATCTTTCTGGGGCTTTTTTTTACATTAGTTTTTCACTTTCTTTGTTCTAAAAAATCCTGATACTTCTGATATGTCTTTTGTCTTTCACATAAAAATGCGTGTTTTTGTATCAAGAAGCTTTGTCTTCAAAGGACAGGACCTTGATTCCAAGCAGCATAGTTGAAGCAAGTTTGTTTCCTCACATAACCAAACAGAGAGCAGGTTTAGGGATGCTGATGGTGTTGAATGAGCCATCAGTCTTTCTGATTTCTCTCTGTTCCTGTTGAAATCATTCGTAAGTCAGGAGTGGATGAGAAATATGAGGGAAGCTTATAGGCAAAATCTGAATCTCTGGAACTTAACACAGAAAAATGAACGGATTCCTCTGCACCTAAAACTGAAAGAGTCCCTCTGCACCAGTCCCTGAGCATAAAACGACCGTGCAACTTGGTTACACAGATAACCTAGCTCGGGCTTTGAGTCTTTGAGACATGCAGTTAGGTAGGTGGGCTACACGATGGATTTTTCTCACTAAAACTGACATCATAGAGTTATTCTACATTGACATAAAGAAGAGTTAAGGTCCCACTAGCCAAATGAGAAATGGCACCTTGCATGTCTGATCTATATGGTAACTTTTGCTTACACAGACAGAAAGAACATACTTCCAGGTATACTTTCCGAAGGGGAGCAAAGAGAAAAGCAAAGCCATGTTCTTTTGCCCTCGGTGGAGCATTGGGAAGGTCGTGGACTTTGCAGCTTCTCTAGCTAATCTCAGGAATGAAAACAACAAGCTGACAGCGAAGGTAATGTCCGGTGATCATTTTTCCTTCACGTTTTGGGATGTGTCCACAAGTGTGTCCTTACCCTGTGTGTCCTGTCTCTCACCAGAAGCTGAGGCTGTGTCACGTCCCTTCAGGAGAAGCCTTGCCTCTGGCTCACACATTGGAAAGGTGGCTCACGAAGGAGGAGTGCCCTTTATACAATGGAGGAAATGTTATTTTGGAATATCTCAACGATGGAGAGCACTTTTTAAAAAATGTTGACTCTTACTTGGAATAGTCATTCAAGGTTTCAAGCCAGAATTGGAAAGCAGAAGTCATTCTAAGTAGATAGTCAGTTCCTTTTACTACAGATACTTTTTTAAAACTCTCAAAGTTGCTGTCTTAAAATGTATCTCCATTAGGTCATCATTTATACCAGAAGTTTTCTCCTAAGTTCCATGTTTTGTGTTTTAAAGTTTAACTATGTGTTGATAGTTGGCAGAGGATTTTAATTAGCTGCCTCTGGGTTAGGCTGTAGAAATACCAGCAAAAGTGTCTTTCCTGTTAGGCCTATGCCAGCTGTTGGCTGGTCGCTGTGTCCCGTTCTGTACTACCTTCACTCCGAGATCCTGCTCACACAACACCCCCCCCCCCCTTCTGTGATGCTGCCATTCTACGGCAGAGGAAGGCACAGGCCCTCGGTGGGCTCTTACCGTGATACCTGCCGTCATTGCTCAAAGCAAGTCCTAGGATTAAGCCTAATATTATGGGGCCAGAATACATGGCCTTACTCTACCTAAATCATGACGTGTGGATTGCAGAATCTTGCAGATCCTCCCATTCAGTCTTCCAGGCATTTGGGTAAG
The DNA here is from genome assembly GCA_019843965.1 of Rhynchomys soricoides. Taxonomy (NCBI): domain Eukaryota; kingdom Metazoa; phylum Chordata; class Mammalia; order Rodentia; family Muridae; genus Rhynchomys; species Rhynchomys soricoides. The sequence continues at coordinate 605,849 of JADRCH010000306.1, read as the reverse complement.
AAACCACGTACCTAAGAAGGGAAAGTTATTTTCTTGGCATCATGTAATTGTACTGGATATAATTCTGGTAAGGAATTTTCTCCAGTAGGATTCATCTTTTTGTTGGTATGACTGTATTAAAAATGAGAAGAGCGATGGGAATAGACTGACTTTGTTACAGTCTGGCTCACTGTGCCAAAGCAAGGCAATTATTGTCTTTTATCTATAAATTGAAATGAGTCCTCTTGGGGAATGCTTTCTATCTACACCTGAGGAGAATGAATGTCTTCTGTCTATACTGGATGAAAGACTACATGCACTATGGAAGGAAATCTTCCCCCATTCCCTTTCTGTACCCATTTTCACAGCATTAGTTAATTAAAGAGAACTGAGCATGCCCATTTGGCTTTGTCAGCTCATCTTTTCATGTTAATACTATAGTGGCAATGTCTTGCTTGTATCAGACTCTAAATTCATCCTCTATAGTTACCTGCATACCTGCTTGAAACATCAGTGTCTGGTTGCCAACGTAGGCACACAAAGACACACTTAGGTAGAAGATAAACCTGGGACTGGCAGCTGGCTTTGCAAGGCAAGCTGCAAAGGAGTGGACAGACAGTAGAGCTGAGCTCTAGTGGGGACGATCATGCTAGAGTTAGAAGTAATCCTCTAAAAGTCCACATACCACAGTTTTTTGTTATTTGGTCTTTTTGAGATGCTGAAAGTTTTAATACCGACCAGTACTTTACTTTAATCACAATTCTTGGACATAGTAGGTGGCTAGCACATATAATTGAATGAAAATTAAATATGCCAGAAAAATAATACCTACTGAGAAGATGGCAGGTGAGGCTGGCAGGAATTGACTACTAGGAAGGATGAAAAATGTCTTCTCTCAGTGAAAAGATGAAAGAGACAAGGCTATCCAGAGAGGGAACTACAACAGTGGGTGCACCATCCAGGAGCTAGGACAGGTGCTAGGCTATAGAACCCACAGGGCTAGAGGTGCCAGGATGAGCATCCTTGGTACCAAGGACTGGCAGCTAAGGCATGCATAATCCAAAGAGAACAAGTTGTGGGTAGAATCTCAGTCCGCCTAACTCCCTGTGTCCAAATAAATACTCTGAAAGCAACAATCTCAGGTTTCAAGTTAAGTGTGCCTAATGAAATGATGGGATTACACTGTCCCCATTCTATCTGGTGTTTGCACCTGCTGCATGGGAAACCAGGAAGCATAGGAGAGGAGTGTAGATGAACTGTTTAAATAATACTTGATGCTAATGAGCACCAGTCTAAAGAACAAGGAAATACGTGAGAAAACTGGATAATAGGATTCGTCCTACCTACGTTTATTAGGTTTTTGTCCTGAAGTTTTCAGAAGATGAGTGTGGGAACAAATGGCGCAGTGGTAGAGAGAAGCCCCACGTGTCCGTCCAGGGCGCTGTGGCTCTGGGTGGGACCAATGGGTAGGTCGGTCAGGCTGTGGGAAGCCTTTGTGGAAACCTACCCATTGCGGGGGGAGGGGGGGACATTCCCGGGGAACGTGGGCAGCCTTCTCAATGGGTTCTCTAGCCCGGGGCACCTCAGACAACGCTGGGTGCGGCAGAAGGGCTAGCCAGAGTGCAGCTGGGGTTCCCGTCCGGCTTGTGGTGCCAACTAGCTGCTTCGGCTTGGGTGAATGGGTACTGTCTAGAAGCACTGAGATGCCTTCGATGGGAGATTAGCTGCGGCTCCTTAATTGAAGGCCAGAAATCCCTTGCTTCCCAGGCAGGTCAAGATGAGACAGTCCATAATTCTAAGTCGTTTATTGTCATGGTGATGAGTGGCGTGGATGAAATTGTACCCCCACCCCCTCTGGGAGAGGTGAGGCGATATAGTAACTGGGAAGGGGCATGGCTAAGTCTCTAGGTGTCTCATTAACATGGGGATGGTTTGGGGCTGTGTGGCCACACCTCTACCTGAGGAGGGGCTGGGGGCTGTGACTGACCCTTTTTTACGTGACCAAAAGTCACAGATCTATGGAGAGATGTAGCCACGTGTTAGAAGCTGTATTCTAGGAGCTTAGGCAAACAGCTGCCATCCCTTATAGGCTGAAAATAGTCTATTAGGCCTTCAGTGTTCAAACCTTAGCTCTACCAGAAAAACAGACTTCCAATCACAGCCTGACAGATGGGTGTGATGGTTTGTATGTGCTTGGCCCAGGGAGTGGCACTATTAGGAGGTGTGGCCTTGTTGGAGTAGGTGTGTCACTGTAGGTGTGGGTATAAGACCCTCATCCTAGCTGCCTGGAAGCCAGTATTCTGCTAGCAGCCTTCAGATGAAGATGTAGAACTCTCAGCTCCTCCTGCACCATGCCTGCCTGGATGCTGCCATGTTCCTGCCTTGATGATAATGGACTGAACCTCTGAACCTGTAAGCCAGCCCCAATTAAAGGTTGTCCTTAGAAGAGTTGCCTTGGTCATGGTGTCTCTTCACAGCAGTAAAACCCTAACTAAGACAATGGGTTAGGAGAACCTGAAAGAGAAAAACAAACAAACAAAAACTCTAAAGTGCTTGGGAGGAAAAGCATATAGTTGCTTTATTTTTTAAGTAACATTATTTAGTTTTGGTATGTGGGGGTACACACCAAAGCATGTGTGTGTGGTCACAGGACAACTTGTGAGAGTTGATTCTTTCCTACTGTGTGTTCTGGGGATCAAAGTCAAGTGTTCACCTTGACAACAAGTGCCCTTTCCCACTGGCTCTTTATTCATTTGACAAGTATTTACTATGTACCCCAGGCTGGCCTTAACCATGGGATGGTCTTGCTTTAGCCTTCCCAGGGTCATGTGTTTGTCACTTTAAAGTTCCTTGGGAGGCAGACTGTGGTGGCGCACTAGGGGCAGAAGCAGGTGGAGCTCTGGATTCAGGACCGTTGTGATCTACAAAGTAAGATCCAGGACAGCCAGAGCCTTATAGTCAGTCTAAGGAGGGGTGGGGGTGAGGTTCCTTGGGAATTTAACTGGTGTCACTGATTAGTCTTATTCCCTGTTCTCACTGTTGGTAAATGTGTCTTAATGTCCTATGTGGAAATAAATTCGTGGTACTGAAGTTTACCATATTTGAAAAATTAACCTGAAAACACAGCCTTTAAAAAAAAAAAATCCATCCAACTGTGAAAATACCAGGATGAAGCTCATTACTTTGTATTCTAACACACAGACAGGCACACACAGAGAGAGAGAGAGAGAGAGAGAGAGAGAGAGAGAGAGAGAGAGAGAACTAGAATAGGCATTTGTAGTAGTGGTAGTAGACAGTTTATTGTTTTAGTTTTTATTATGTGGCATCCTCTCATTTGGAAAATTGAGTCTGTGCATAGCTTCCCCTTATCCATGGAAGCTGAGGCACAGTTGGGTCATTTCACTGCTGCCCATGACCCCAGTTGTGCATAGTGAGTCATGCTACAAAGAAAGACTGGGCTATTCGAATTAAGGTCAGTACCTTTCTACCATCAAATTGCAAATGCCCACTTAGCCACTTAGCCGGGCTATACCTTTAACCACCTTATGTTCTTAAGTTACCTAGCAACTCTACATGACATTTTCCTACTTACAGACACCAAGGGTTTTTGCTTTGCCCAGTAGAATTGCTCCAGAACCCTAGAATTATTAGCATCAAGGGTGCTCTCACAGTCAGCCAATATAGATGATGATGGCAGCCACAAGACTAACCTGAGTCACTGTGGCTCTCACTTTGGGGGCCCAGAGTTATAGGTGTGAATCAGAGTACAAAGGGCACCTGCTTCAATTTCTGATTGTTTGTGCCCCTGAACAAGGAATTGGACTAGGAATGGACACAGGGATGCTGGTGGAAAAGATAGTTAAGAAATCATTTCCCAAGGTGGAGGTGGACCAAGGCTGGGAAAAGGTTTAGTGGTGCCTGTTCAGAGCAAATTGGCACATTTGTCACTTTAAGCTTGGAGATCAGTATGACTATTCCATCAGGTCAAAGTCAAAATGGCCTGATGTGACAGGAGAGAGTGTGCACAATTTGGCGGGGGGAGAGGAATGGGTAGGGGAGACACTTACTGTTGGTTGTTTGCATGCAAGACAGCTTCAGTAGGAAGGGGCTTCCAGTCTTTCGATGTTCACTACTTCTGTCTTCCTTGCTCCCTCTCCCCCTCCCCGCTCCCTCACACCCCACCACACACTCTCCGGTCACACCAGCATGTAGTTAAGCCATTTGACTCTGACTTGGTGGAAGTCATACTGATCCCCAAGTTATAGTATCTGTCTTAGGGGTTAGTTTGTTTGCTTGTTTTGTTTTGTTCCCCCTGGCTGCTTTTATTTTATTATTTTTTCTGAGGACCAAAGAGACCCAAAAAGTAATAACTCCAAGTGTTTATCCTCAGGTAATAAGGAACTCAGGAAGAGAGATTAGGTTTTTGCTTGTGTTAAGTGACACCTGTTAAATGCAAGGCTTTATCTTTATGTTTTCTTAACTACAAGTTAAACTGGTTGTGTGGCTTGCTCACTAGGTAGCTTTATACTAGTTTGAAGTACAACAGTCCCTCCTTCTGGACCTTGACCGACCAAACCCAACTGTTATCTAACTCATATTTACGCCTTCAGTGACTGCCCTGTAAGAAGAATGGTCTTTTTTTTAATAAAACTGGATTGGCACACATGGTTTGTCTGGCAAATTTTTTATAATTCTACTTCTGTTGGTGACCCCAGGAGAACAGAGGAAGTCATTTCTCAGTTTTCTGAATATACAAAATACAGAAGTGCTGTCATTTACAAAGACAGAAGAAACTGTCTTTGTACGGTCCAGCTACCGTTTATAAAGATAAACGGCCTATTTCCAGCTACCTCCTTGCGAAGTTAGAGGATCCTAAAGTGCTGCAGGTGGTGAATATGACCAAGACCTCCCTGGACGTCACAGACTTTACTGTCACCCTGAAGACTTTCCCAGGAGAGACAAATCTGACGATGCAGCTCTGGGAGTCTGAAGGTAGGCAAACAACACTCATTGAAGAGATAAAGAATGTCAGAGAGAGAGTGTTCAGACAGACGGAGGACAGCTTCTTCCAGGCACCAATCCATGGTAGTAGCTATACCTTCCTGCTTGTCTTAGCGATGATCCTTTTAAATAAATGTGCCTTTGGCTGCAAGATTGAGTTCCAGGTGCTTCAAACAGTGTGGAAGAGACCTTTGCCAATACTTCTTGGGGCGGTTGTACAGTTTTTTTTTTATGCCATTCTGTGGCTTTCTCTTGTCTCAGATTTTGGGCTTGTCTACAGCACAAGCTTTTGGATTTGTAATGACCTGCACATGCCCAGGAGGAGGTGGGGGCTATCTCTTTGCTCTCCTTCTGGAAGGGGATGTCACTTTGGCCATTTTGATGACTTGCACGTCAACATTCCTGACCCTCATCATGATGCCTATCAACTTGCACCTATACAGTCGGCTACTAGGGTTAGCAGGTGTGTTTCATGTTCCTGTCTTAAAGATTGTGTCTACTCTTCTTTTCATACTTATGCCAATATCAATTGGCGTCATCATTAAGCACAGAATGCCTGAGAAAGCAATCTGTTTGGAGAGAGTAGTGAGACCTCTGAGTTTGACGTTAATGTTTGTGGGGGTCTACTTGGCTTTCAGGATGGGATTGGTGTTTCTGAGAATGGCTAACCTAGAGGTGTTTCTTTTGGGGCTTCTGGTTCCTGTGCTGGGCTTTTTGTTTGGCTATTCCTTTGCTAAAGTCTACCTGCTGCCTCTTCCTGTTTGCAAAACGGTTGCTATCGAAAGTGGGATGTTGAATAGTTTCTTAGCTCTGGCCATTATTCAGCTTTCTTTTTCACAGTCCAAGGCATATGAAGTCTCTGTAGCTCCTTTTACAGTAGCCATGTGTTCTGGCTGTGAAATGTTACTGCTCCTTCTGGTCTACAAGGCTAAGAGAGGGCCATTCCTGAGCAGAGAAAATGACTCTAGTTTAAAAGTACAGAACTTTTAATTCTTGACCTGGCTGAAGTACTGTGGGAAATAACATGTGCACAAAAGTCACTTCAAGCTGGTTAAAAGCTTGACATGGGAGGTGAGGAGCTTATTTCTTCTAGTACTTGTGTGTGTCTGTGTCTGTGTGTGTGTGTATGTGTGTGTGTGTGAATTATACATTACCCATACATTGACATACTACACATTGAGAAGGAGGATTAAGATACCTTTGCAGTGTATTAGTTTGGTGATGATTTTATAATTTCTTAATGAGGAACACCAATGGAAATAAACAGTGAATCTTTATATCATACCTTGTGTATGCCAGTCTGGCTGTTTTATAGCAGTTTTTATTCCTTTAAACATGAAACCCATTTTTATTTTTTTCTATCATGCTAGCATTCCATATGCTTATTTAAACAAGTTGTTACAGCACAAGCTAGGACCCAAATGAAGACTATACTTCAACAAGTAATTGATTAGTCTTTGGCCAGGAGCGTGTAGTTCAATAATAGAGTGCTTGGCTGGCATGTTGGAGGTCCTGCAAAACACTGCAAAACTTAATACACGCATTAAAACAAAACAAAAAACAAATCCAAAAAACCTCTATATATGCTTCATGGGATATATTTTTACATCATCAAAAATGTATAACTGAAAATTTTGATACATTTTTTAGTGCCTAAGACAGGTCCAAATTCATGTCCAAAGACAATATGGCTATTATTAAGCCTAAAAAACAAACAAACAAACTCCCACTCTTGAGGATATGCCTTTCCCTATTTGCCTGGTTCTCTGTTGTTGGAGACAGTTATCCCAGAGTCTAGTTCCCTTACTTTAAAAGATGGAGATAATGATGTCACCTCTATTAGATTGCACTAGGAATTATATAAACTGTAGAGCCACTGCGCTTGCTTATCAGAGTACAGAGGTAGCTCTTATTATTGCTTTGTTCAAGTTTAAACTGTCAACACTGACAGATACATACTGGTGGTCTGAAATATTAGCTCCAAGCTATGTTTGGAGCCTAAACCTAATGGCTTAACATTTTCCAGTCAGTGTTCTTCCCTGTAGTGTTTTGGGCTGTCAGAAGAGAACCAAGTCTGTTTATGTCACTAAGTCCAGTGTACAAAAGCTGTGATTTAGAAAAGACCTGATGGTATGCTGGTGGATGTCTGTCCTGATCAGAAAAGCAGTGGTTGCCTCCCTAAACATTTGACTCTTTAAGCAGAAATTCTCATCCAAAGGCTCAAAATATAAGCGCATTTACACAATACAAACCTATCAAGCTACCTCTTAATGAACATAATTTGCTAGTTGAAAGACAGGAAGCTCCCTTTCTAGCTGTGCTTTATGACACTGAGAATGTGTCAGGTCAGCTTTCACATCTTTAAAACACTGAGATCCACAGAGGCTTATGATACAGTTTAACCTGATATGTGCATTGTGGGATAGAGTTATGCATCATTAAAATGTAATAGATCAAATAAGGATTAAATTATCCAAATTTCTTGCTTTTAAGAACAAGAGGAATTCCAGGCAGAGGGATTGCTGTGAGTATGAACCTAGCCTAGTCTAGTAAGTGAGTTCCAGGACAGCCTACCTCAATTAATCAAGCAATAAACAAATAAACGCAGAAAGTACTGATGGGCCATGTTTTAAATTTTGCTTTTAGTTTTAAGTTTGCAGCTCTTAGGAGTGATAAATCCAATCTACTATACACAAAATAACAAGTCTATGATAATAATATATATTTTTATGACCTGGAACCTGTTAACACTACAGAGAATGTTAGCTATTTTGACTGTGTTTCAATCATGAAATCATATTGAATAACATGGCGATAGACTCTACTCCTGAGTCAATAATTAATTCTTCAGTGGGCTTTGGGAGACCACACAGGCTTTAGCATTTGCTTAAGTGAATAGAACAGAGCTCCACCCACCCCAGTGTGTATGTGTGTGTGTATATGTGTATACGTGTGTGTGTGTGTATGTGTGTGTGCATCCTTGTGTGTGCTTGACAATTTTCTGTCATCTCAGAGTTTTCTTCTTGTCATGTATGGGGATCTCTACAGCCATCAGAACCAACCTCCACACTCTCAGCAACAGGCTTTGTACTTTGTGACACCAGCTTGCAGTCCATGCTGCTGAAATCAAATCAGAACATCAGACACCTTTGTGCACTTGGCAGAAGAATGAACTGTGCTGAAAAAATGAGAGCTATCTGACTATAGCACTGAAGAACAGCAGAGGCTGCGGTAAACGCCCTGGAGATTTGCTCATCTAATGGAGGAAGCTAGCAATTGCTTTAATGTAAAGACATCTGGAATCTATTCCCTCATCTGTCCTGCTTTACCATGTCACTGGAGACACTTTCACTCTCAAAGGCTTAAAGACGATGTTCCTTTAAATGCCTAGAGAATTCTATTTGGTCACATATTCATGCCTGTCAGCATGCATTTGATAAGATTTTTATTTCCAAATAACTGATAATAGAGGACCTCAAAACCAAATTCTTAAAGGCCTTTTGTGGAAAACCAAACAACCACGAGTATGTGATAGTGTCTTAAGTCAGCAGTCTTCAGAAGCATAGACTCCCTTTGGCTCTTCGTGGGCCTACAAATTGGATTCACCATCCCTGCCACTCATCTCTGAGACATGTTACATATCGTTAATAATTTCTTGTCTTGATTCCTGAGAACCAATCACCTCGAAAGTAATAATGTAAGAACATTGTGGTCCTTTTGTGGATAGGTCATCTGGATAGAGTTTTCCACTTAAGAGTAACTTACTTACCATGGTACCATGTGAGTAAACATTTTAAAAGCCATAAACTAGCCTTTGTTGGTCATCTAGAGCAACCTGTTTGAGCCATGTATATTCTCCGTCCATGGATTTTGGAGTCAGGGTGCTATGTTCTTGTTGTGTGAGTTTGGGACAAATCCTCCAACTTCTTCTCCAAGCCTAGGTTTCCTTGTCTGTATAATGAAGGGAATCTTCATGTAATTGTTGTAACACTTACATTTAAGCATGTAAGGGCACAGTTGCTGTCTGGTGTGGTGGCACGTGCCTGTAATCCAGAAGTGAAGGCATGATGCTCAAAGACTTCAGAAGCAACCTATGCTAATGGGACACTGTTAAAAATCAATGGCTCAGAAAGTAGCTCAATGATAGAGTGCTTGTATATTATTTACAAAGCCCTGGGCTTCATCCTCAGTACTGAGGGCTGGAGGTAGGGAGAGCAACTGCCTGCAGCACTCAAGTCCACAACAAACAACTTGTATCTAAATGAATTACTGAGAAGAGAGTTGGTGCTGACAGTCAATTATCAAAAAATAAAAATCTCCTTTAGGCTTACAGGTGTAACAAATGAGAGATGCACAATGACAGTCGCAACTCCAATTTATCTGTGGCCAAAGAGCAGAATGTGAGAAAGGGAAATGGGAAAATATGAACTAATAAAGACAATAGTGGAGATCTGCAAAAGCGGGGAAAGGTATGCAGGAGAATGCCAGAACACTATTTTCAATCTGACCAACGCTTACAAAGGCAAGCTCGGCCTGGCTATCAGCTCCAGTCTGAGCGAAGGCGGGGTTTCGAGACGTCCTGTCCCTGCGCAGGGTTTTAATGGGGCGGGACTTCCTGTCGGAGCAATCCCCGTTACCTCCGGAAGAACTGAAGAACAGAGCCCTCAGAGCCCGGCGGTTGTGGTGTGCTCGCGCAAGGTGAGTCGGTTCTGTCCCTGCATTCCGCACAGCGTTAATCGGTGGCAGAGGCGTGGGTTTCTGGCGGGCTGCAGACAAGCTCTCCCTATGCTGGGCCGGGGTGGCTGCCGGGCCCTCCTCCCGGCGGTGCTCGCTGTAGTGCTCCGGAAACAGCCGAGCGGGTTCGCCAGGCGGTCCTCGATTTCTGAGGTTCTGTGTCGCAGAATGAGTCCGACTTTGCCCAAGCCCTCAGGGCTCTACACGGCAAGTTCCCTGGCTCACGAATTTGCAGGGTTAGGGGTGAACAGGATGATGTCCGGTGATGTCCTACGTCAGGAGCGGAGACAAGTGACGCGGGTAGCTCGCCTGTAAAGGATAGAAACAGCTGTATGACTTAGTTCCCAAAGTGAAGGGTGATTGAATATGACCCCCGTGAAAACAAGTGTTGAAGCAAAGGTCTCTGAAATAAAAGGGTTTATTGAGCCATTTATATAAACCAGCTAGGAAAAGGATCAAGACTTGGGGCACATTTTGTAAACTACCAGCAACAAAGCTACAAGGTGCCTCTGAAATCTAGAGCTAACTCTATATTTGGATTTCAAGGCACCGGCTTTTAAATTCTCCATTCCCCCCCCCCCCCCAAAATAGCAAACCCCAGAGAACTGTTACCTAGCTGACTTCCCCTGTCTCTTCCCTCTTCTGGACCTCTACATTTAAGGGCACCTCAGAAATTTTAATTTATCAGCCTCCTTTCCTCAAGGACAGTATTAGAACTGATTGAGAAGATGTACCATGCATACAAATGACCAAATGCTGCATAACAACAGCAGTTTTTCTGCAAGTGTCTATTGGTTGATGTGTTTTGGGTTAAAGATGCAATGGATAGCTTTTGAAACGGCCATGGGGAATCAGGAGGTGTTCTGTTCATATTGTCACAAGGTGACATGTGTCACAAGTGTGAGGGGCTTGAACAGTTTCTGGTGAGGAAACAGGCCCAGCCCAAGAATGTCCAGTTGTAACAGATCAGAAGCGTGCAATAAGAACAAGAATGACCAAGTCTGGAAACCATTCTTGAAGAGCTGTTATTCTATAACTCAAAAGGTGGCCTTTTATATGTTTAACTGGATGCTTAAGCAGAAAAAGGTGCTTAAGCATGATGGCATATGTCCCAGCCAGCATGCTGAAGACTCAGCCAGGATGGTCAAAGGCTCGAAACCAACCTTAAATCAAGTAAAAAGGAAAATGAAGCAGGAACTGGCAACAGCTTGTCCCTCTGCTTCATGTCCCCTCTGCTTCCTTCCTGTGCCACAGGATAGAGATTGCAGATGCTCTTAAAGTGGAAGCACAGTGTGTAACTAACTTGTCCTCAGCTGGGAAGCAGACAGAGAATGGCTTTATAAAGACAGCCACCTTTCCTGGGCATTACAGCTTCTGTGCTTCCCTGGGCTAGGAACCCAGATTAGTGTGTGGTCAAGCCTGTGCTGAGTCTCTGAAGGCCAGTAGATAGCGTCAAGTCACAGGGTTATGCTTCCCCCTCCCCGAAGTCCAGGAGGTAAATGGCTCCTTTGCTTTCATAATTATAGGTTTGGAATTAGAGTTTTCTTCTCCTCGAATGTTGTAAGGAAAAGCAGGGAACTTTCAAATCAGAATTGAGCATACATAGTATAAAACCTGTCCATATAATATGGGGCAAAGTATTTCTAATCTGTGAACCTTAAATTCTTCACCTTTACTTTATTTATTTATTTTTTAAAAAATTCTGTCTGCAAAGCACTCAACTCCCATGAGTTCAGTTAATACAGACAGCGTTTGTTCCTTTGTCTTTAAACGTGTTTTTATTCCAGCCCCCCAGTGTTCTTTATCTCATTCACCACACCACTCCTACACCTAACCTTTAGACTATGACTTGATCGCATCTCTTACCTTAGCTTCAGGGGGATCCCCACCGCCCCCACAATATGATGTGGTATAGCTACCCCCCAAAATGTGAGATTGTGTGGACACTTTGGGAAACAACATTGTTTGCCTTGATAATACTTCTGTTAAGTTGGATACAATAGCTCATGCCTGTAATCCTAGTTCTTGAAAGTACAGGCAGGGAGTCAGGAGTTCAAAGTCATCCTTAGCTTTGAGACCAGCCTAGACTATGAGACCTTGACTCAAAACACCAGTAACAAAAAGGTTTTACTACGAGGTGAAATATGTAATATTTCAAAATGATTTTTACTGGGACTATATGTGGGAAAAATTGAACTATAAACCAGGGAAGGGGTGAATCAAAATCAAAGTGTTGCTAATTGAGATGCTATTCAGTGAATGCCTGCACAGCTTGTAACTGTTCTGTGCTCTGTGTTGCCTATGTTTAGATAATGGCAGACCCCTGGCAGGAGTGCATGGATTATGCAGTAATCCTCTCAAGACAAGCTGGAGAGGTATGAACTACAGTCTGGGTGCCACAGTGTGGGCTGTGTAGATATTACAGTGCAGTCTTGTTCAACAAAGCATGTTCTGAGTAGTCTACACTAGTACAGTGAAAATTGATTGTGGGTGTCTGGGGGGGGGGAGGCTGGGGCTGGAGCCTAGGCCTGTGTTAATGTTAAGCATCATGGACACTGTGTGTGTGTGTGTGTGTGTGTGTGTGTGTGTGTCTGGGGCTGGAGCCTAGGCCTGTGTTAATGTTAAGCATCATGGGCACTGTGTGTGTGTGTCTCTGTGTGTATGTGTGTGTGTCTGGGGCTGGAGCCTAGGCCTGTGTTAATGTTAAGCATCATGGGCACTGTGTGTGTGTGTGTGTGTGTGTGTGTGTGTGTCTGTGTGTGTCTGTGTGTGTCTGTGTGTGTGTCTGGGGCTGGAGCCTAAGCCTGTGTTAATGTTAAGTATCATGGGCTCTGTGTGTGTGTGTGTGTGTGTCTGTGTCTCTGTGTGTGTGTGTCTGGGGCTGGAGCCTAGGCCTGTGTTAATGTTAAGGATCATGGGCTGTGTGTGTGTGTGTGTGTGTGTGTGTGTGTGTGTCTGGGGCTGGAGCCTAGGCCTGTGTTAATGTCATGGGCCCTGTGTGGCATCTCCAGCTGGATTTTTCAGTTTGTAGAGTTAATCTTTTGTGATGACAGTCATGAATCTAAAATAAGATTTGAAATTACATAATATTTTACTTAGAAGGTCCTAACTCTAAAGTGTCTTGTTTCATAGACAGTTTTGAAAGAACATGTTAAGACTGGTTGAATGCTTGAAGTTGTTTTTGTGATTTACCTCCTTGTTTGGTTTTAAATTATATCTTTTTTACTTGCTTACCAATAACATCTTTTTAGATGATTCGTGAAGCTCTAAAAAATGAGGTGGATGTGATGATTAAAAGTTCTCCAGCCGACTTGGTAACAGTTACTGACCAAAAAGTTGAAAAAATGCTCATGTCTTCTATAAAGGAAAAGTACCCATGTCACAGGTATTTCTTCTGCTACTTTATAGTGATAAAATTAAGTTTAGGTTGGAATCAGTCTGTGCATGCGGCAAATATTTCTAGATACAGAGTTGTAAGTTAGGCGACTTTGACTTGAAAAGGAGCTTAGTTTGAGGGGATGGGGTGGCTCGGGCTAGGACTGTGGGAGGAAGACCCTGTGGGTGACATCTGGGCCATTGCTTCGGACAGTGTGTGTGTGGTCTTGGTCTTGACTGATGGTTTGGCTGTTTCTGACTAATCTTTTGTATATTTTTACCTTACTACATAAGATTCCAGATCCTGAGCAGGAGCCCCTGGGTGCTGAGTTAGGTTGATTGCCTGTCCTGTGGTTCTAGGGTCAGGAAAGAGGGGATCTTTGACAGGAGGAATGTTTGGATGGTAGCAGTAATCGTCTGCTGCCAAAGGCACAGCTGGAAACTCGGTTAAACTTCCTGCATTGCAAAGTTCCCTGTATGTGAGAGAAATGCTAGCATTAGGAAGTTCCATAGAAAACCTAAATCAGACCCAAATTTAGCAAAACCATTGTTGTCAGCCAGGCAAGATGGCAGATGCCCCTAGTTCTAGCACTCAGAAGAAGGAGGTAAGAGGCATGGGAACGTGTAGTCAGCCAGGGCTGTGCAGTGAGACCCTATCTCAGGAAACTGCAGGTTGGAAACAGGTCAGCAGTAGAGCACTGTTTGCAGGCACAAGTCCCCAGAACTCAAAGAAATTAAAAGCCATCCTTTGAAAGTTTAATGCTACAGGTCTATTACGTCTTCCTCCTGGTGACGTTGGCTGCTGTCAGTCTTAGTCACTGGAAAAATATTTAAAGTTGTGACTGAACATACTTCCTTCCAATAAAAAGGCTTAGAAATGAGAGAAAAGGGAAAAAGATGACAAATATGTTTAAAACAGTTCAATGTACAACGATTTAAAAAAAAAAGAAAAAAGGGAACAGGCAAGAAGAAAACCTGTGAACTCAGACACGTTTATAAAATCAACTTAACAGTCATTTCGGTAGGCACTTCACATTCTCAGTAACTTACTGATTTCTCTCTGTTACGTATTGCTCCTCTAAAGTAATTCTAAATGACAGACATAGTGCTTCACAGTTTGGCCAGGGTAGGGAGTAGCTTGGCTGCATGACCCTGGCTGAGGTCTCTGGGAGTTTCTGTCAGTGGGTCACTAAGGCTCCAGTAGGACTGAGGGACCCTTTACATCTGTAGTTGCTGGCAGCTCCAGCTCTCATGGGCTGTCTGCTGGCGGCTTCCCCGGTTCTTCACTTCTGTGTCATTCTCAGTGCTACTTGGAAGCTGACCTCTTCTAGGATCGGGAGGAAAAACCACTGTGAACATTTGAAGCTACCAGGCCAGTAATGAAGCTGTACAATTCAGCCCTGCTGTATTCTTTGGATTAGAAGTCAGTGACACTCAAGGAAGTCATGCATGAGCTCTGCATCTTGCTAGGATCTAGAGAATCTGTGGTCTTCTAGTATTTCTTTCAGTTTGTTTGATTTAAGGCAGTCGTGGTCTTGTCTAGGCTAGCCTGGAACCCGATTCTTGCCTCCTGTACCTCCTGAGTGCTGGGATTATGGCACGTGCAGCCACACCCTCACCGCGCTTACTTTTAAGATCACCGTGTTTTCTTAATTTCTCATTTTAAGGATGACCTTTTCATATGTGTATTTTTTCCCCTGTATTTATGCCAACGTTGCATTTAGAATTTAGGACTCTGTACTATTTCACACGCCTTTGCTCAGCAGAAAATAGAGCTTCGTCGTGTTTACTATTATTATCCCCTCCCCCCTCCCTCCCTCCCTCCCTCCCTCCCTCTCCCCTCCCTCCCTCTCCCCTCCCTCCCTCCCCCCCTCCCTCCCTCCCTTCCTAACAGAGCAATAGTCTAACAATAGTCTAGACTTGGCTTGTGCTTCATGGTAGACCCTGATGCTTAAAGTCCTGAATCCAATTTAGATGTTAGGAGTTCTTGTTTGTTGCTTTCAGTTTCATTGGGGAAGAATCTGTGGCAGCTGGGGAAAAGACAGTCTTCACAGACCAGCCCACGTGGATCATCGACCCGATTGACGGAACGACAAACTTTGTGCATCGGTATGCATTTAATTTTAGTGTAATTACTGTTGTGTTTCCACTGGGTGAATCTCTGTTCCAGGCAACACGACTTTAGGAAATGGGCTAAGTCTCTTGTGCTTCTTTACTCAGCGAAGCTCAGTATGGGATGGGTGGTGGAGTTAGATGTATTGTGAAGATCTTTTCTAAGATGTGGAGGAAGGGAACAGACTGTACCAGATGGACTTGTGATGGGATGTACCTGGTCACCATTGCTTTTCTTTCTGTGAAAATGATACAAAAATGTTGGAGTAACATCGGCCCTTTAGACCAGTAAAGAACTCGCTAACTTCACTGATGGGATACTCTGGGTGCAGTGAGTTCACTGTCAGAGAGAAACAGGGGTGCTAAAAAAGGTGTGGGCGTTAGGATCTGCACACTGAGATTTAAATCCTGCAGCTTGTTTATTGGCTTTGTGATGTTGGATAGACAAGCTACTCTTTTGAAGCCTTGGTTTTAAAAATATTTAAGGCCAGCCAGGGCTGGAGAGCTGGCTCAGTGGTTAGAACACTGGTTGCTCTTCCACAGGACCCAGGTTCGATTCCCAGCATACACATGGCCTCTCACAGCCGTTTGTAACTCCAAGCCCAGGGGATCCAGCACCCTCTTCTGATCTCCACAGACTCTGCATGAGCACGGTGCACAGACTTACACCCATACACGTGAAGGAAAAGAAAGGTTAAAAAATGCCTATGATTCAGATGTTCTAGTTTTCTTTCTGTTGCCATGATAAAATGATGACCACAAGCAGCCTGGGGAAGACAGGGCTGATTTCATCTTAACTCTTTACAGCTTGCCATTGAGGGAAGCCAAGGCAGGAACTCAGGGTAGGACCTAGATGCAGTAACTGTGGAGCACTGCTCGCTGGCTTGCTCCCGCTGGCTTGCTCTGCTCCCATTCTTCTATAGCCCAGGCCCACCTGCCCAGGATGGCACCACCCACAATGGGTTAGCTTTCTTACCTCAATTTGTAATTAAGGCAATGCCCCACAGACATTCCCACAAGCCAGTTCCTCAGTTGAGATTTCCTCTTCTCAGATATGTCTAGGTTGTGCCATTTCACAAAAACTATGGCACTAGGTTTGAGAGTATAATCTTAGCACTTGAGAGGTAGAGGCAGGGGATTTGAGACTAGCCTGGGCTGCATATTGGGTTTCACGCTAGCTTAAACTACTAGTAATATCTTAAAGAAAAAAGACCGTATAAAATGACCATATTAATGGCACCTGTTTCATAGAATTATTTCTTGGTGGGATTGATGGAGTTGTTTACTTTCATAAGATCTTAGTATAGTACCTGACATGGTAAGGATCAGCAGTCTTGTAGCAATGTGTGTGAGTGTATGTGCGCGATACATACACAGTTACTAAAGTCTACAAAGCTATAAGATGTAGGATCCACATGTGATAAGGCTCTGTGTCTTTTAAATATGGAGAGCTGCTTGAGATACATTGCATAAAAAAAAAATAACTCCATGGTAAATACTTAAGCTTATTCCAGTTATGTTTAAATCTATTTTGCTGAACTTTTAAAAAAAATTCCGATTTTCTTATGTGTGAGGATGTCTGTGTGCAAACTGGAATCCATTAAAATCACTGTGGCTGACAGTTTAAAATCTTTCTATCATCCAGCTCCAAGTTTCATGCCAGAGTACAGACAGTTTTTTTCTCTTTGATACCTATGTTTATTGCTGATGAGGAAAATGAAAGGGATCTTTTTATTCAACTGTGACTAATGTTAAGGAGCCTGTAGCAGCATTGCGTGCATGCGTGCGTGCGTGCGTGCGTGCGTGTGTGCGTGTGTGCGTGTGTGTGTGTGTGTGTGTGTGTGTGTGTTAATCCAGCCTCTTCCTCCCATCCATATGCCACCTTACTTCAGGGAGTTACAAGAATTGATTTGCAAACAATTGTATAAGTACTTGTTGAAATTAAATTCTGTCTTGGTTAGTTTGTGGATTTTGTCTCTTTAAGGTTTCCCTTTGTAGCTGTTTCAATTGGCTTCGTTGTAAATAAAGAGGTATGTCGTAAACGTATGGTTTATAAGATACTTTGCTTTCCTTTTCTGAGAAAATGTAAATCATTTGTGTTTGGTTTATGCCACCTGTAAACATTTGCTACAAGGTTGGGGACATGTTCACGCACATTCCCAGTAGATAAGGCTTGTTTCCTGAGAAGCCAGTGTTGGAAGGAGAAAGTGAACACAGGGAAGGAGACACATCACCATCATATTCTTGACACACACAGCCATGTCACGAGTCAGTGTGGCTTTACAGGCCTCAGATGAAGCGGGACATTTCTAAGCATGGCTTCGTGTGTCAGGCTGAAGGGTGGCTGGAAATGCAGCATGTGTTTAGGAACGTAGACATAAGTGAATCCTTACATACGAACCCATAGAAAACCTGTAAACACTGTGGTCCCTTCTGTTCATTCCCTGCTGTTTGGCTATTTGGCTGCTGTATTCGAGGAGCTGTGTCTGGTCAGTAGGAACAATACTTAAAGACAGTTCTGAAATAAAGCCCAAGGCTAAGTGCTTGCCTTGCATATGTAAGCTCTTAGTTGAATCCCTAGCAACACACACCCATTTGAAACGTAAGTCACTACGTATGAAGTCTTGGTCACAGGCTGTTCTGGTCACTTGGCACACCACATCGTCCTAAGTCAGCCTTTAGCATAGTCAGCCTGAGCAGTCGAGTGGTCTCTGCTTTTGTGTCCTTAGTTTGCTGCACTCAGGTAGCAAGAAGGATTGGTGGGCGAATGGATGAGCAAGAATCTTGACCCAGGGGGACACAGTGTTCAGTGTAGAAAGCACAAAAAGCCCTGTCCATCCGAGCTAGGAGGGGGACAGCATTCTCTGCATCTAGACTTGAGTGGGAGTTAAGGACAGAGCTCTGATGACCTACTGGTGTTTGGGCAGTACTTCCCCACAGTTCAGCTGTTGGAATATATGTTACTAATATACTAGATTTTCTTGCTGCTTTATTCATAAAATGATACGTTAATAGGAAAATACCCAGATTTGCTAAAAGTGATTTGCTTCCCTCTGCAGATGGAGTTTGGAGTTGTGTACAGCTGTGTGGAAGACAAGATGTACACCGGCAGGAAAGGGAAGGGTGCCTTTTGTAATGGTCAGAGGCTTCAGGTCTCACAGCAGAAAGGTGGGTTTGTCTTCCAGTGCTGGCGCCCTCAGCGAAGGGTGCTTTGTTTTCTCCGTATTTGTATATTGACCTTTGGGTTAGTTTTTAGCATGGTAGTTGGGGCAGATGTCATTGAGCAAGTGCATGCCAATAGTTGTGGCTGTGGTGATCAGGGCTTCTGTCCTGAGAGTTCCCGGCTTAGTGCTTCAGTTAGGATTTCTTGATTTGATGTGATGTCACTCACCCCATTATTGTCAGTCAATCATAAATAACACATGTTAAAGCTGAGATCAATTGGACATGGTGCTGTCTTCCTGGAATCTCAACACTCAGAAGGTGGAGGCAGAAGGATCAGGAGTTTGAGGCCAGTCTGGGTAAAGCAAGTTCTAGGGCAATCTATGCTCCCAACAAACAAAACCACCTGAGAATCCTTAAGAAGGATACACAGCGGTTTCTCAGTCTCTATATGAGGGTCAAGCCCCTCATATAAAATGATGTATTTGCATATAACCTGCCCACATATCCTTGCTGTCTCTGTCTTTAGGTTAGTTACAGGTATAGGATCGGTGCTGTAGAAATTGTTGTTCTGCTCTATGGCCTTGGGAGCTAATGACGGGAAAGTCTCCATATTCAGTAAAAATATGGGGTTTCTTTTTGGGGGGTGGGGGGGTGGGGGTGCCATCTGAGAGGGGTGAAGAGTTGAGTCTGTGAATGTGGACCTTGTCTGTATGAAAATGGTTTAGGTGTGTGTCAAGTATCTGTGTGTACACATATACATGCATACATGCATACATACATACATACATACACGCACACACTCACACACACACACACACACACACACAGGAATAGACATTAGTGTTTGAATTGTTTCAGTATGATAGATGATTGGCTTTTGAGTAAACTTGCAAACAATCTCGATTTGGGGATCTTTGCAGACTTCTATAAACTAGCCAGCCAACCAACCTTCCTTCCTTCCTTCCTTCCTTCCTTCTTTCCTTCCTTCCTTCCTTCCTTCCTTCCTCTCTGGCTGTTTTAACCAAGGTCTCACTGTAGCTCTTGCCTGAAACTAGCTATGTAGACCAGCTTGGCCTTGAACTGAGAGATCCCCATGCCTCTGTCTCTTGAGTACATAGATTAGAGATGCACAGCACTATGCCCAGCCCTAACCTTTCTCTTAAAGGCTTCATTTGAGGGCATAGTTTTGGTTCATTTCCTTTGTTGTTTATTTTAAAAATGATTATTGTTAGGTTTTAATTGCAGGCTTGTGTCAAGCAGCGTACCTATTTTATAAGTATTTTAACACTTGTAAAGCTTGAAAAAAATTTAGGAATAAGAATTTAGATGTCCCATTTTATTCCAAATTGTGTCAGATTTGTTCTAGAGTTTTGATTATTGAGAACTAGTGGTTTATTTGGAATGGTTTCTTTTTTCAGACATTACCAAATCACTCTTGGTGACTGAGTTGGGCTCGTCCAGAAAGCCAGAGACTTTACGGATTATCCTCTCCAACATGGAAAAGCTTTGCTCCATTCCCATCCATGGGTAAGGCCTTCTCATTCCCACCCAAATTTCCAGAGGATTTAACTTTAAAGGAATTAATTTTTATTTTTCTGTATGAGTGGGAAGGGGTGTGTCCATGTTTGTGCTCATGTGGAGGCTAGTGTTGACCTTGGAAATCTTGGTTTGAGATGATTTTTGTTTTGTTTTTGATTTTTATAGCAGGGATTTGCTGTGTATCTCAAGCAGGCCTCAGGTTCGAGGTACTGCTGACCCCCCCCACCCCCCCGTGCCTCAGTGTCACTCTGCCTCAGCCTCCTCAATGGTGGGCTTAGAGGTGTGTGCCACAATTCCTAACCTTGTCGAGCTTTATTTTAAGTGTGTCTCTTGTATAAAACGTAGAATACAGTATCAATTTATAAGTCAATTTGTAAATGTTTCTTAATAGACAAAATTATTACTATATTGATACTGCTGTTCTGTATCACAATACAATAATTTTGTATTGTGCTGTGATTTCTATCTGTATTATTTGTAGTTACTGTGTTTACTTCATGAGTTCTTTGTTTTTGAGTTTTTGAGTTTAAAAATGCTTTTATTTTTAGTAGATTTCTTTTTATTAAATCTTTCTATAATGTTCTGACTATATATATATTCTTTTTTGTTTTGTGGAGATAGGATGCCACTGTGGCATAGGCTGGCCTGGAACTTGAGATCTTTTTGCCTTAGCCTATTGAGTGCTCGTGTTATCTTTTACACCCATAACACTGCTCTCCAGCTGTAGAGTCCTTCAGTAATGACAGGATGCATGAGTGGATACACCAAAGGGAATGTCGCTGGGAGTGATGGCATATGTTAATACTACTGCCTCCTTAGGGGGCTGAGGCAGGAGGATTGCTTGATTCCAAAATCTGGGCTTTAGTCTGGAAAACATAGTGAGACCCTGTCTGAAAAGTTTTGTTTGTTTTTTAAGCAAGTACATATCCTGGAAGTTTTAGGAAAAGCTGGAGATTTGATGTCCCTAAATTTACTACAGGTATTGGTTATATACGTAGAATTTTTTCTGAACTTTATTATGGTTGTTTCAGTAAAAATAATCCTTAAAAACTACAGCAAGGCATGGTAGAGCATACCTGTAATCTTGGCTTGGAGGAAGCTGGACAAGACGATTGTAGAAAATAGTTCAAGGACAACCTGACTACACAAGAGAAGCTGTCTCAATGAACAGAAAGCCATGGGGAAGCCAGGCTCTGTAACACTTGTTGGTCATCCCAGATACTGAGCAGGCTGAGGCACGAAGACTAGGTTAGCCAGCCTGAGTTACACGGTGAGAGCTCATGAATAATGATAGATTTTATGATTTTCTCTTATTGCCGATTGGTGCTCCCTTCTTTCTCCTGAAAATAATTGTCAGGGGTAGATGTTGATAATGCTCCAAGGGTCATCTAACGTAGGCTTGATGTTGATAATGCTCCAAGGATCACCTAACGTAGGCTTGATGTTGATAATGCTCCAAGGATCACCTAACGTAGGCTTGCTTCATGGTTGAGTTCAGAGGTTCAGACACACGAAGAGGCTACAGGAGATGGAGATAGGATCTGGCTTCCAGATCATTCTCTTCCTTTAGTATTTAACTCCCTTTAGGAGTTAAGCCATTCCAAGAACATTTGACCGTGGTACAAACTATGATTTGTGAATCTGTGCTCTACGTAGTAATGAGTAAGGCGAATAAGAGGTGTGTCACCTAGCCACTGAACCTCCCAGAAGGCGGGGAGCACTTGAGGCCCAAGGAATAATGTCCTTGAGGCAAGACAAGGTGCTTCTTAACAGCTGCTGCTACAGTTGGCTGTTTAAAGTTTGGACTTTAACCATGGGCAGTAAAATGGCTGTAAAACAGCTTCAAGTGCTTTGTACTTTAACCTTTTATTTTGCTATTAGCTGAAGGAAAAAATAGTGTTTGGGTTTTTTCCCCCCAGTGGTTGAAAGAGGAAAGTGTTCCCAAGGGTAAGAGCTGTTGTACTCAGCCAGTTGTTTGAGTTGTCACTGGCATTTCAGAATTGCTCATACAGAACACCATGAGACAGCAGGCATGAGACAAAGTGAATAATGATGAGCCAGTTGCATAATTTGGGAGAATTAATGCAGAGGTGTCCGACATTCTGAGATGGGCATTACGTTGTCACTTTCTCCGGTCTTACTTGAGAACCACACACCCAAGTTACAGAATAACCACATAGAGTCTCATATGTAAGCAGTCTTGTAGTGTTTCCCTTTAAGTCTCCAGTTGGTGTAAATTCAAATTGAACAGACCTAGTAAAGAACGGGTTTGTGATAAACATGGTACATTTTTCTAATATGTCATTTGTAAGCATTGCATTGTGATCTAAGGCAAGGTGTCCCTTCGCTTTTCTTCAGTGTGAAAGTTTGAAGGAAACCGGAACCAGCTGAGTGTGAGAACAGACCCAGATCTTTTGATGCAGCGAAGCTTCTTTGCTCTCACGCACGCTTGGACTCCAGAAGGATCAGATGAAGATGCAGTTCAGAAACCGGGCCCCTGCCTTCATGGCTTGCTAGAGTAGTATTTTGTGTAAGCCTTTGGGGTTTGTTTCTAGAAGAACAAGCTGTCCCTGACTGAGCTCTGGATGCTCCCCAGAGGTCAGCAGAAGTCTCCCTGTAGGGATGCCTGTTTAAAGAGTCTCTGAGTGGCAAAGCACAAGAGCTTATACTTGGGAGCAGTCTCAGTACATTCTTTCTAGAACTTGAGCTCTCAAGTACGCCATGTTCTGTAAGAAGTAGGGAGATAGACCTTGGGTTTTGGTTTCAGTTTGCCTCCTTTCAGGCAGGGTCTTACAATGTAGCTCAGGATATTATCAGATTCCGTTGTGCCAGAGCCTGCTGAATTCTGGATTTTAAGCATTGCCATCCTGCTCACCACACCTTTTTTCATAAGCTAAAACTTGTCATGTGGAGTTAATTAGATTGACTGGCCTTGCTAGTTCATTACATTTGATATGAAACAAAAATATAAGTTGTAAAGCACACTCCCAATCAAAGGTGTTTTATTTGTGTGGTGGTGGGGGAGGAGTGAGTAAAGAAAGTGCTGGCATGACCTCTCCATTGTATAGTTAAGGTTTCTGTTGATGTGAGAAAGAATAGCCAAGGACATCTGGAGGAGTCCAGAATGGGAGAAGTAGATTGAGCATGGCCAGGATTGGGAAGCCAGGGTGAATAGTGAGATAGGAGACAGAGAGAACAGAGCGTAGGAAGAGCAAGAAGGGGTAGCAAGGGGGTGAAGAGCCAGGGGAGGACAGGCCAGGGGTCTGGTGTGAAGGCTTTGAAATGTATATCCAATGAGTACTTTGGGATCCTGGACTTGGATACCTAGCCACAGGTAGATGTCAATGGAGCCATATGCCTCTTCTGCCAGAGGTAAGGGAAATGACTCCTTTTGGCAGATGGAAACTGATTTTACAAGTTCCTAAGGAGTGCTGGCTTTTGTCTAACTACCAGAATTCCTGTAGTCTAGGTTGAGCTGGGCCTACAACTCAGTTTTGCAGTGAGTGGGTTTGCCCTTTTGGGAGAAGTGAGGTACCCTTTGAAGCTGACTGGGGTCTTGTCATTCCGGTCCTTTTTAAAGTTGGTTTTGTGAACGATGTTGTGCAGTTTTTATTTTTTAGATACAGGGAAAAGAACAGAATTTTCCTGTACTTTTGAAAAATATATTTTGAGGGAATGAATCTCTGCCTTAAATACTTGTTACTGGAGGGGTTTAAAGCAGATACAGTGGTACCCACCGTAGCTCCAGCCTTAAAGGGGCTGAAGCAGGAACACAGAAAGCTCTAGTCCGGAGCAGTTAGTGAAACCCTGTCTCAAAAACAACAACAAACAAGATAAGTAAACAAATAAATACAAATTTAAAGGAAATTTGAGTACATCGTTTGAAAATAACTTACAGATGTTGTTCCTCTGCTCCTTGGTTCCTTTTTGTTGTGGTTGCTGCCATGTGGCTGATTTTGAGACAAGGTCTAATACCGCTCAAGCTGCCCTTGAGCTCTTGGTCGTCCTGGCTGGCCTTTCAGGTGTGGCATTGCAGGTGAGAGACACCACCCCTAGACTCCCCCTTCTGCCTACACTCAGTGTTCATTAACAGAACCGCATCCAACACAAGTGCGCATGGTTTCTCTGTATTTTGTCTTGAATTCATGCCCCCCTGCTTTGGCCTCCGGAGTGCTGAGATTAACATTTGTACCGATATATACGGCTTAATTGGCTGTACAAGGCTTGGTTGGCTATACACAGCTTGGTTGTCGGCACTCAGTCATTTCCTTTAAGATGGCTTTAGAGTCTTTTGTTATGTGCTTGACAATTTTGAGCATTTTAAAGCTATTAATTGCAGAAAACAATGACATTTTTAAAAAATTAAAGGCCAGTGCTCACTTTGGCAGCACAGACACTAAATTTTGAATGATACAAAGATTAGCATGGCCACTGCACAAGGATGACACGCAAATTCATGAAGCGTTCCATATTTCTTTTATTTTTTGCAGTAACTGTTAGTTTTTAAGTCTCGTGGTGTTATGTTCTAGTGAACCTGCTACAGCAATTTCTGATTTCTAAGAACTGAGTCATGGTGTAGAACACTATTCATAATCACACCAATTGTAATCTGGAGGCGTGACATTGTGTAGCCTTTTGTAGAAACACACATAAAATGGTCTGATTTGTTTCCTTTTTAATATGCTTAAAATAAGCAGGTGGATCTGTTTCATGTTTTTGAACAAAAACTTTGTCGGGGTTACATGCAGTAGGGTAAATCAGTAGGAGGGGTAGGTAAGTCAGTGAGAGGGTAGGTGAGTCAGTGAGAGGGTAGGTGAGTCAGTGAGAGGGTAGGTGAGTCAGTGAGAGGGTAGGTGAGTCAGTGAGAGGGTAGGTGAGTCAGTAGGAGGGGTTGTTGGAACCTTGTTTGGGACTGTATACCAGTTGTCTTTCATCCAAAGTTGTTGTAACCTGCTGTGATGCTGCTTCAACAGATGCGGTTATAAAAATGATTCAGAATTAAACTTTTAATTCATTAAAAAAAAGTTAAAGACCAAATGTTTATGCAGAACCCAAGTAGCCTGTATGGCGTTAAGCATGGGGCTTTCCAACCACTGACCAGTAAGTAACGTGGTGTTTTATACGCCCTGGAGACCACTCACACAGTACTGTCTATGTAAAATGAAGACACTGGAGTTCTGAGGTCCAGGCACAAGAACCTTTACAAGTATCATTCTTCTTCTTTGTGTTGTTGTTGTTGTGTTCTGAGACAACAATAATGCAATGTACTCCAGGCTGGCCTTGAACCCACCATCCTGTGCTTCGGCCTCCCAAGTGCTGTGATTTAACGTGTTTGCGACCACATTTGGCTTGCTTTGGTATGTTTTTATTTTGTTTTCTCTTAAAGTCTTTATTGTCATGTTTATCTTATTAAATGATTGTTTTGTGAAAAATTCATGATTTACATAGTATATAGTGATTAGATTTTTAAAAAAATTATTCGTATTTTACGTGTATGAGTGTTAGCTTGCACATATGTGCGTACCACATAAGTACGGAGACTGCAGAAGCTAGAAGAGGGCGTCAGATCCCTCTGGATCTCCATCATGTGGGCTGTCATACCCTCCCTTGCAAGAGCTGCAGGTGCTCTTAACCAGCCCCGGTCATTAGATGTTATATACTTTACTTTAAAATTGGAGAACGCTTTCATTCTCAGTTATTCTCAAGATTAAGGCAAGCAGTCTCTGTCGGTATTGGAAATGAAACAACCTTCTAGAGGGGGAAATATTTGTTTTGAGAGTCCTTTTATTCCTCCAATCTTGTTTATCGTATTAGAATCCGGAGTGTTGGGACAGCTGCTGTTAATATGTGCCTTGTGGCAGCTGGAGGAGCAGATGCATATTATGAAATGGGGATCCACTGCTGGGACATGGCAGGAGCTGGCATCATCGTCACTGAAGCAGGCGGAGTGCTGATGGATGTAACAGGTGAAATCATGGCACCCCAGAGCATGTGAGGCTTTCTCTGTGTAGCTTCTTAAAAAATGGCTGGACATGTCCTAATAGGAGTATAAAGCTGTTTGAGTCTCTGTAAAATCAGACATTAGCAGATGGAGACGGTGGTGTAGCTGGTGGTAATACATAGTAAGGGATGCTCAAGACTCTTCACTGTGAATAGCAAGAGCTCCTGAGAGCCCTGGAGAGATCTACGCCTCCTCTGAGGCTTGGACCATGAACTTTGGAAAAGACCGTAGTGATAGTGAACAGTGGGCTCTATCCCCCACCTATTTTGCTCTGGCCTGGATCAGTTAAATATTAACACTGTGCAGAAGGTGAAATTGAGGAGAATGAGACTGGGTTCAAAGACTTCACCAGTAACCATGAGATACAGCATGCTGAAACAGGAAGTGGGAAGAAAGCATTTGACAGTGTGTGGGTGTGAGTGTACCTGTCCTCAGACCTCACACATGTGACAGTGTGTGAATGTGAGTGTGCCTGTCCTCACACATGTGACAGTGTGTGGGTGTGAGTGTACCTGTCCTCAGACCTCACACATGTGACAGTGTGTGGGTGTGAGTGTG
>JADRCH010000306.1:550827-579375 GCA_019843965.1 Rhynchomys soricoides | reverse complement strand
CTCAGACCTCACACATGTGACAGTGTGTGGGTGTGAGTGTGCCTGTCAGACCTCAGAGAGACGAAATGGAAGAGTGCCCATGAGAAGCAGAAAGAGGAACCCACATGTTGAGTTGGAAATCCTCTTGTTGGTATTTACTCAGAAAAGATGCCTAGAAGCTTCCATCCTCGAGGCTGAAGAGGTGATGCATTTTTTAAAGAAAATTTGAGCATATTAAAATATTAGCATTGCCAGAGGATATAGCTGTGTACTATCTTTTCTTGTAATTGTTTTTGTTCAGGGATAACTTTTCCATATTTAATTTGATTTCAGGTGAACCATTCGATCTGATGTCTCGGAGAATAATTGCCGCAAGTAATATTGCACTAGCCCAAAGAATAGCCAAAGAAATTGAGATAATACCTTTACAAAGAGACGACGAAAGTTAAGTCACACCGAACAGTGTCCAGTTCCGTCATACTTGCTGTCCCTGGGATGTTTAAGATGTATGATGTCACTGACTTAAATCTATCTTGGAGGTCCTGATTTTAAAATGGGAACTTTTTTTTACAGATGTCATATTTATAATTAGATGGAATATTTGATTATCGAGAGAAAATTTGCATGTAATAATTTTCTTGGGGAAAATATACAAGAAGTATACTTAATGAACTAGCCATTAAAATAGTCCTCAGTCCATATGATCCCCTTCAACTTAATTTACTATTTATATGTACAGTTCTCAATTAGAAAGTTTTCTTTTTGTAAGCGTTTTTTTTTCCCTCTTTGTTCTAAAAGCCATATTTGATTAAGTCTGTAAGGCTGTAGCAAGCAGGCTTTCCCTGTGCAGGGGCCTTTGTGTTTTATTAATCACTGTATGTAGCACCTGGCACAGTACCTGGCAGACAGTAGGCGATCTAAGATCACACTTTACAATGCGTGCTGGAAGCTGCGGTTCCTGCTTCTAATGTGTCACACTAAGGTAGCCATTCTACTGTTGCTGCCGGCTTTGCCATTTCACAGGACCGTACTGCCAGAGACCACTGCCTCTAGTGGGCATTTCTGCACTTAGTATGCTACTGTGTGTTGTAGGTTCCACTTAAATCCCCCGTGCAAGAGAGTAGCACAGAAGTCCCCCATGTACCTGGTGTCGTTAGTAGCAGTGCGATGCTTTACGAAATGCAGTATTTACATTCAGATCTGTACTCTGGTGCTGGCTGTGCTGACCTGTATGGTAGCAAACTCGCTCAGTTTCATCACTGCTATCTCTAGATATTCTAAATAGTTTGAGAGGTCTTGGGCCTCTCAAACTCAAAAAAATTTAGTGGCTCCTATTCCTTTTTAAAGGATTAATTCATTGTCTAGCCTTGGCCCTTGGAATATGAACAGACTTTTTGTTCTTAATATATTTTAACCTGCATTTGATAAAAATGAAGTATTCTTGTAAGTTTCAAGGCAGTCATCTTGTTTTTGGGTGATTTAATATGTTAAATCTATATAATACTCTGATTTGGGCACTGTAATTACTGTATTTATGCTGTTAATTACATATTTTTAAAACATCACGTACCATGTAAATTCTATTACAAGACTGGTTGCTTTGCAATTAAATTTACTTTAATTCAGTCTTTCTAACAACATTTTATTTCATTTATTTGTGTATCCCAGGCTGGCTGCATAGCTGAGGATAAACTTGAACTTCTGATGGTCCTGTCTTACTGTCTTAGAGAAGAGAAGGCGGCCATGGGCTGTCACATGCAGCTCAGGCAGTGCTGGAGACTCCTTGTTAGGTTAAGCACTGCGCTGCCTGAGCTGCACCCCAGCCCATGAACACATTTTGAATTAAAGGTGCAATTGATGATATTTCATCAAAGTTAATAGTCTCAGCTCTTTTTAGGGGTTTTGAGTTTAATTACAGATATTTGAAACTAATATTGGTTATATATTTTTACCTTTTGCATATAGATTTTCCCAATAGATAGACACTTGATACTTTCCCTTTGGCTAACTGTATCTTTTTATTCTAAGTACAGTTGGGGATTATTGGCTAGACATTACTTAGATGTGGGAAAAAGATGATCAGAAAGGAAATTACCCCAAAATAATTGGAAACTCTTTTTTTATGTAACGGACCCTCCTACACTTAGCTTACTGTACCCCAGCATTTACCTTCTCGGGTGCTCATTTTCAGAAGGTTCTTTCCCTGGTCTCCTGAGGACCCTCAGCTCTTACATTGATGATCCTTTGTTTTGGAAATGTGTTAAAGTTTGTGTGATGCAGCTTAAGGCTGTATGTAAGGAGATCTGTAACCTTAAGTCCAAGGTTGTAACTTAAGGTTTTGGTTTGTTTGTTTGTTTGTTTGTTTGGAGTCAGGTTTTTGCTATGTAGTCCAGGCTGGCCTAGAAGTTACAGTCTTCCCATACCTGCCTCTATACAAGTATAGGCATGTACTACTGCAGTGACTGGGCCAGCCTTTTACCACATGGGCCTTTGGGAGTTAAGTCGATTTTCAAACTGTAACAAGAAGTAAAGCTAGAAATTAACAACTAACATGGGATTACAGGGATCCCTCAATAGCATAAACCATCAGAAAACAGAATCTGACTGTTCACCAGATATGAACCCAGTGCCGTAATTAAAGCAGTGGTGTTTGCCCAAGGCCATGCAAGTAGCTCAGTGAGGTAAAGAGCCCCAGGTAGACCTGTCTCGTTTGTATAAGATGCCACTGCAGTCAGGTAAAGAACAGACAAGCTACTCTTTCCTATGAGTGCCATAGAGTTGGATGTCCATGCAAGAGGAGCTATACTGACCCCATCCCATCAAGTTCGGAGATCAAGTTCTAGAACTGAAATCATACAGAAAGGAGGAAGAGGCCACCCAGATGAGTCAGTGGGCAAAGGTGCTCTCCTTCAAGTCTGACAACCTGAGTTTTGACCCCTGGGGTCCCCGTGGTAGAAGGGAACCTAACTGCTGGAAGCTGTCCACTGATCTAAACCTGTACCCATGTTTTTTTAAAAAGTAAAAGTTTCTGACAGATAGCATGTTTTTCTCACTTTTTTGCACATACACTCAAGAAAGATGGATAAACTGAACTACATTAATAACTTTATCATGAAAACATCATGGCTTCAGAAGGTAAGGCATCCATGGCACTATAACCCTGGCACTCGGGAGATGCACACAGGAGGATCACCAGTTTCACAAAAGAAGAGCTCATGAAGTGTGTACATTAGAAATTGTCTCTAAAGCTCACACACAGGACAGTACATTTGCAAATGTAAGCAAGTACATTCTTTTGTTTTGTTTTGTTTTGTTTTTTGAGACAGGGTTTCTCTGTGTAGCCCTGGCTGTCCTGGAACTCCCTCTGTAGATCAGGCTGGCCTCGAACTCAGAAATCTGCCTGCCTCTGCCTCCCAAGTGCTGGGATTAAAAGCATGTGCCACCACTGCCCGGCAAATACATTTTTAAAACAAGCAAACATAACCTACTTGGTACCATCACTCAAGAAATGACATGAAAACAGCACCCCAACACCAGAATGGCTAAAACTGAAGCCTGGAAACGGCAAACACCAAAAGTGTGCACCTGGAAGGCAGCACAGATAGATCAGAAAGCATCCAATCAGGAGATTATGTCCCAGGGCCCAGTCTCCACTCCTTGGTATATACCTCCCAGACACATACGTCAAATACCCACCCTGCATGGCCAAAGTTGCTTTACATGTAAACCAATCTTGAGAGCCTACCAACAACAGAATGGTTTTAAAGGAGGTAGAAGAGTCCATTGTGAGTACTATACAGCACTGAAAAAAAGTGGGGTGGGAGAGCGGTAGTGATAATTACACAGGGAAAAAAATCTGATTTCCAGCCTGGCTCAGCCACTGCTTCTCCAAGGTAAATCATGGCTGCTTTTAAGGTGATGTGCATTCTGCCTCCTCAATTTTAGAATCACCTTGAAAGTTTACTGTCTGCTTCTCTGTTTCCTTTTTCCTTCTTATGATGGCGTGATACCATCCCAAGGGTACACCCTTGATTCTCTTGTTTCCAACCAAGGGAGTCATACATGCCTGTGGATTTGACCATCACACCTTTACTATACTCTTGCCCCTCGGCATGCTTTCCTCCTGAAAGGTCACCTGGATGCACAGCCAGTTTCCTCCTGGGTCCTCATCCAGAAGGTCCTCTGGTTTAGTTGTTTTTTTGTACCAAACTGCTGGGTTTTCTCGGTTTCACGCTAGGCTGTATGTTCTCCCCACTTTGAGATTGGAACCAGTTTGATTGATCTTTACTTTTCCAAAGTATACTTTCCAGCTGTCATTGGCAGGTGATTGATAGCACGAGTCCATGGAAATTCTTATCAAACTCTACAGCCCATAAAAACAGCACTTCCTGGACACTGTTCCAACTGTGACTCCACCTGCCCAAACCAGTTGACTCTACGTAGGTCTTTCGTGATTATATTTTTGGTTGTGAGCCTAGCCTTTAAGGACTAAGCCATCTCTCCAGCCCACCTTCCATGATTATAAAGACACCTATACACCACAATGGTTCTTTTTCTCCTGGGAACTATCCCTAGTACACAGGCTGGGCCTATATTTCCCACTTGCAGGTAGTGCATTTGTCTGCAAGAAGTCATAAGAACAGCAGACCCAGGTAGGATAAATATAATTTGCATGGGAATTGGAAAGTTAGGAATGACTGAATGCAGCTAAATCACAAAGTCACTGGGTCACATACTTGGGTGTGATCCTAGCACACAGGACACCCAGGCAGGGGCGTATAACTTCTGGGCAGGTAGTTGGCAACATCGGAAGACTCAGCTCACACTACCAACAAAGTGGAAGAATCTGCTTCTCAGGAGTGACAGCCCTCATCTTGGGTTGGGTCAGAGAATTCAATCTCACCAGTCAGTCTGTTTAACAGTGGTTCTCAACCTTCCTAATGCAGCCTTCAATACAGTTTCTCATTTTCTGGTGATCCCCAACCATAAAATTATTTTTGTTGGTACACACCTTTAAACCCAGCCTTGGGAAGGGAGGGCCAGGTGTATCTCTGAGTTCAAGGCCAGCCTGGTCTACAGAGTGAGTTCTAGGATAGTCAGGGCTACACAGAGAAACTCTGTCTTCAAAACAAAAATTTAAAAATTACTTTTGTTGCTACTTCATAAAATTGTAAATTTGCTACTGTTATGAGTCATATAAATGTCTGTGTTTTCTAGTGGTCTTAGGTGACCCCTGTGAAAAGTTCATTTCTCCCTCCCAAAGAGGTCGAAACCCATAGGTTGAGAACTACTGGTTTAGGGGAAGGACGGTTACTTTAAGAAGCTCTACTTCCAGTGTTACATATATGCCCACTTGCCTTAAGTACGTTATCCTCTCAAACCTTTTCAGCTCCTTTTTATTAACTCATATACAAGTACTTGTCTTCCTGTTTGTTGAAGCAGTAAATCAGATAATGTATTTGCTGCAATGTCTGTCAAAGTGGCTGGCCATGGAAAGTAACATCACATTTGTTAGAAGGGAGCTAATTTGGCCGTTTTCATGCTCCTTAGAGTATCTCAGGACAGTGTGGTATATTCTTCCTCCGCAAGACCATCATGAAGTCTCAACGCCCAGTAAAGAGTGGACTCTGGGATGCTGTAGTCAGACAAAGTACCATTTCTCCCAGCAGCTTATCAGCTGTTAGGACAAGGTGGATCCCTTCCTTATCTTGGATCTTGTCTTTACGTTTTCTATAGTGTATGGATGTTCAACACTGCATATGATGCTCTTCTCAGTGAGGGTCTTTCTGGATGAAATCTGTGTCTTGACTGTGGTTTCACTGCAGATTGTAGGTGTAGAAGGAAAAACAACTGGAGACCCAGGGAGTTTCAAGGCCAGAGGCCTTTTAACTTTCAAAGTATTTTCATTGCTAAATGTTATTAATAATGTTTACTGAAGCAAAAGGTTTCTATGTTCAAGCCCACTCTTTGCTTATATTCCAGGCTCAAGTAATCTAGGCTAGTTTGGGCTTCGTAGAGAAATCTTGACTCTAAAGTTCTGCATTTATAGAGTACATTGTATCATGCATCATGCAGAACGCTGCATAAACCGGTGGTGGTGTACGCTTGTAATCACAGCATTTGAGAAGCAGAGGCAGAAGGACTACCATGAGTTTGAGGCCAGCCTAGGACATGTAGTGAATACCCAGCCAGCCAAGTTTACCAGAGCAGGATCCATCTCAATAAATGACAACAGGAACACAAACTAATTCTAAGGGAGGTTGTGATCTCCATGGTAACAGATGCTTTTCCATCAGCAGAATTTCCATGCACAGATAACCCAGCTAAGACATGAGCTCCTGAGGAGAACCCTGGCCACACACCTGGGAATCATGAGGTCCAAGCCAGTAAATCTGATTTTCTAGGCCAGAATGTTGTGGACTACCTGTATTTTCTGTTTCCCAAGTAATGCTGTCAGGTAGCTAAGATAAACATTTTGTTTCTCAGAAATAACTGATTTCTTACAAGTAGATAGATTATGTACCCCACCCTGGCTCTTCCTCCTCCACAAACCAAGAGTTTTATGGTACACTTTGGTACCTTCCTGTAGAAATGTTGCTGGGTCAGCTCTTTGCTTGGGGAAAAATAAAAAAAAAATCTAATTAGCTTTTTAAAATTCCAAAAATGAACACTAGATGGCGAACAACTCACAGGGAATCATGGTATTGTTCTAGCATGCTTATTTCTGAACTGTTTTATATCTCATTCAAATAACAACAAGCCAACCTTTGACATTAATACAGTGTGCAAGCCAGTAATGTTGGTGAGTATACCTAGCAAATGTGAGGCCCTGGGTTTGATCCTCCATTCCTGTAAAATAAAATAAAATAAAATGGAAACAAATAAATAACACAGGGGAAATCTGTGTTATTTATTTCTGAATTGTGCTCATATTCCTTTGCCCGTATCATTCACTTTTTAAGGTGTTAATGTATCATGAGCATATAAAAATACAATACCTGTCATTTGTTGTCATATCTGAGAATGCTTTCCCCACACTAATATATTTTAATATCCATCTTAAGTAATCGACCCACTTAGGGAACGTTTTACATGACTTGCTTTCTTTTCCTGGGCCGTTTGTGACAGCCCCAGCAGATACAGCAGAGGGCTTGAATGCACCACTCTCCACCACTTATGCAGCTTCCTGGAAGATAAGAGGTGGTGCATACAAAGACTTACACTAAAGAATACTGTAGTAACATCCAGCATCACTTCTGTAGTCTCACAACATCCAGGCATCCATTGCTTCCACACTGCAGCTTGCTGTAGTCAGGGCAGGCAGGATGTACTGTGCCTGGGAGCAGTGGGGTGGAGGGAGGGCATGGGGGTGAGTGTGGCTCATCTACAAGTGGGGGCGGGGGAAGTGCCCCCCTTTACATGCTTCTTTACTGCCTTCTGCTTTCACACCAAACATCGAACTTTCTCATGAGGATAGGTGAAGTCCCACATTCTCCTCAAATACAGTCTAAACTTACTAACCTGGACTGCAAGGCCACTGAAGATGGCACCTACACCAGACAGAGCTGAGATGAATGCTTTTAAGCTCCAGCAATATACCTTATTTCCGCTTGTAGGCTGTATTTGGGCTTGTTTTGATTTTGCTAATTCTAACCTCACTTTTCATTGTGAGCCCCACCTGAACTCGTATTCAACTGATTTTCCCATGTCTAACTTCTGCTTACCCATGTATTTTATCTTAGTTTACCTGTACTTCTTCAAGAAGCCTTTCCTCCTCCTCCTCCTCCTCCTCCTCCTCCTCCTCCTCCTCTGAGGGTTCTCCTTTCTTCATTCAAACTGTAGTACTTGTAGCAAGATCACCAGTAGAGTATGTGCTGAGCCTGCACAAGGCCCTGGGTTCAACCCCAGAAGCAGGAAGAACAGTCAAACATGATGATGTATGTGTCTAATCCCAGCTGTTGGGAGGTGGAAGCAGGAGGAGCAAGGATTCAAGGTAATCCTTTACCATATATGTATGTAGCAAGTGTGAGGCCATCCTGGACTATAGAAAATCCTGTCTCAGGAAAAAGGAAAAAGAAAAGGAAAGAAAGAAAGAAGCCCGAGTAAAGAGCTTACTACACCGCAATTCTAATTGTCTCTGATTTGTGCCTGCTTTCATCGTAGCAACAGTTGTGCCTGCTTACACCATCGGATGGTTGCTTATTTGCATTCTCTTCATCTAGGCATAGTTCTTGGAAAACACCAAACCTATCAGTATTTGTTGACTTGGAAGGGATTCAGTCTTTAATGGCACCTCTTATGCCATACTAAGACTTGAGATCAGAAACTTAAAGCATGCCAACAAAGCATAGTTTGCCTAGAATTCCAAATTGTCCCTCCCCCAGAAACATTAAGGACCATGACACCATTTAGTACTGAATATGTAAAAATCCCAAAGCCAACAAAACTTTATGGAAACCTCCAGAGCCTTGCAGATCACTTCAGATTCAAAGTGAGAAGCAGGAGATGTAAAAGCTGTAGTAACCTTTCTCTTCTATTATAAAACTGAACCAAGCTGTGTGATGGTGTAACACTCCTAGACACTGAGGATTTCACCACATCCAGAACTTTGGGTGATCGGGACCCTTAAACACAGTCTTTGATCCTCCCAGGGAGCAGTTTTCCTGGTAAGCCCCATCCAATCCTTCCCCTGATTACTCCCTCCCATGCAGCTCAAGGTGAGAGGAAGAAGACACTTTTTTGTTTTGTTATTTATTTATTTATTTATTTATTTAGATACTTTATTTACATTTCAAATGTTTCCCCCTTTCCAGGTCTCCCCTTTGGAACCTCCCCATTCCCTCCCCCCTCCCCCTGCCACTATGGGGGTATTCCCCCCCACACCCACCCAACCACTCTCGGCTTCCCTCCTTGGCATTCTCCTATACTGGGGCATCTAATATCCTCAGGACCAAGGGCCTCTCCTTCCACTGATGGCTAACAAGACCCTCCTCTGCTACATATGTGGCCAGCACCATGGGTCCCTCCATGCGTATTCTTTGGTTGGTGATCCAGTCTCTGGGAGCATCGGGAAGTCAGGCCAGTGGACACTCTTGCTCCCTCCATGGGGCTGCCAACTCCCTCAGCTCCTTCAGTCCCTACTCCAACTACTCCATCTGGGACCTCACACTCAGCCCCAAAGGTTGCTGTGAAGTGACTCTTGGGTATTCCAAACTTTTGGACTAATAGCCACTTACCAGTGAGTACATACTGTGTTCATTCCTTTGTGACTGAGTTACCTCGCTCAGGATGATATTTTCAAGTTCCATCCATTTGCCTAAGAATTTCATGAAGTCATTGTTTTTAATAGCTGAGTAGTATTCCATTGTGTAAATGTACCACATTTTCTGTATCCATTCCTCTGTGGAGGGACATCTGGGTTGTTTCCAGCTTCTATTATAAATATGGCAGCTATGTACATAGTGGAGCATGTGTCCTTATTACATGTTGGAAAATCTTCTGGGTATATGCCCAGGAGTGGAATAGCTGGGTCCTCAGGTAGTATTATGTCCTATTTTCTGAGGGTCCACCAAACTGATTTCCAGAGAGGTTGTATCAACTTGCATTCCCACCAGCAATGGAGGAGTGTTCCTCTTTCTCCACATCCTTGCCAGAATCTGCTGTCACCTGAGTTTTTGATCTTAGCCATTCTGAGTGGTGTGAGCTGGAATCTCAGGGTTGTTTTGATTTGCATTTTCCTGATGACTAAGGATGTTGAGCATTTCTTTAGGTGCTTCTCAGAATCTCAGTTGAGAATTCTCTTTTTAGCTCTGTTCCCCATTTTTTGATAGGGTTATTTGGTTCTCTGGAGTCTAACTTCTTGAGTTCTTTGTATACATTGGATATTAGCCCTCTATAGGACGTAGGATTGGTAAAGATCTTTTCCCAATGTGTAGGTTGCCGTTTTGTCTTATTGACAGTGCCCTTTGCCTTACAGAAACTTTGTAATTTCATTAGGTCCCATTTGTCGATTCTTGATCTTAGAGCATAATCCACTGGTGTTCTGTTCAGGAACTTTCCCCCTGTGCCCATGTGCTCAAGAGTTTTCCCCACTTTCTCTTCTATTAGATTCAGTGTATCTGGTTTTATGTGGAGGTCCTTGATTCACTTGGACTTCAGCTTTGTACAGGGAGATAAAAATGGATCAATTCAAATTCTTCTACATGTAGACTGCCAGTTGTACCAGCACCATTTGTTGAAAATGCCGTCTTTTTTCCACTGGACGGTTTTAACTCCTTTGTCAAAGATCAAGTGACCGTAAGTGTGTGGGTTCATTGCTGGGTCTTCAATTCTATTCCATTGATCTACCCGCCTGTCACTGTACCAATACCAGGCAGTTCTTATCACTACTGCTCTGTAGTACAGCTTGAGGTCAGGGATGCTGATTCCTCCAGAAGTTCTTTTATTGTTGAGAATAGTTTTTGCTATCCTGGGTTTTTTGTTATTCCAAATGAATTTGAGAATTGCTCTTTCTATGTCTATGAAGAATTGAGTTGGAATTTTGGTGGGGATTGCACTGAATCTGTAGATTGCTTTCAGCAGGATAGAAGAAGACACTTTGAAGATAAGATTAAACTGGATTACATCCCTTCAAAATGCCCTGAGAGTTCCCAGCTAATCCTCGGTGCTGACAGGGCTCTGAAGCCCGGATGCTTTGCTGACCTATTTACCAAGGACCTCCTCACTTTCTGTTTGATATAAAGACAGCTAGGTCCTTCCTGTCCTATCTCAGGACAAACTAACAACAAGCAAGATCTTGGAGACTATTAGGGTTTTGCTTCACTTTCACCCAGTCTCAACAAAGCACATAACAGTCCGAAAGCCTGACCTGCAGGTTGGTATATCAAGACATCTGCAGGTCCCCCCATCTCTGCTTGAGTGTCTATTGGACTCATAAGCTTCTCTTTTCACTTCCTAGAACCGGGAACAGGATCTGTCTGACTTTTATGTCAAAACTGTTATCCTGAATTTTTATCTTCCCTCTCCCTCTCCTCCTCCCCCTCCCTCCTTCTCTCCCTCTTCTTCTCTTTATATAATATATTACATATAAAGAGATTATTATTAATATATATATATATATAGAGAGAGAGAGAGAGAGAGAGAGAAGAGAGAGAGATAAGTTAGACACATTAGGTATCAAATATTACACACATATATGGGGTGGATCGAGAGAGCTCTGCTGTAAAACCCATTCTTGAACCTAGTCACTTTCCAGAGGTCGTGTGCTGGTGAGTCTGCCACACCTTCCTGGTCATTCTAGGGCAGAGCTACAACCTGGGCAAAAATTTGTTCCAGCCAGAAGCACTTCAAATGGCAAGATTGCTCCTTCAGTAAGGACTGTGCCACCACTGGCAACCTGGGCTAGAGTGTTTCAAGTACAGAAAAGTTGTGAGGGACACACCTGCCAAGCATGAGTCACCTGGCTGGTAGCAAGTTAAAGGCTTAGTAATACCATGACAGGGAAGAAATTAGCATCCATCCAACAGGACCGCCTTTACCAGTCCTGGAATCACTCAGAGAGGTTCCTGGGTGCCAAAGGTTGGGCAGCTAAGCTCTGTGGTCCTCACTGTCACCCCACAGTACCAACACACCATGAGGGAAACCCAAGGCATTAGGAGTACGGCGATGAATACACTCTGAAAGGATTTTCCTGAGGAACCTGGGTGTTTCCTTTACACTCATCCTTCATGTTCTGAAAACAGGAGAGTCTCACATCTCTAAAATGATGTCTTTCAACAGCAGACATTTCAAAGCCTGCTCTTTGTTTTCTTGCTGTCCAGTGCACCGAGGACTTTGGAGTCAAATACACCTGCATTTAGCTTGGCGTTCATTTACTTTATTATCTAAGGTCATTTGGGGGAATGGGCTGGTGAGCTTTTGGAGAGATGACAGTGTGGGCTTTGGCTGCTGGTTTGGTTTGGCTTATTAAAATTGGAGGAGACAGTTGTAGAAAAGACCATGGCGATGCTCAGAGCAGGACCCCGAGCTCAGAGCACTGGGCAGAACCCTTAACCGAGTGACTGTGGTCTCTCGATAGTGGTCTTGTGTTTCTCTGCCCTATCTGGTGATCTTCAGCACATTCCTGACTGTTTTCTGCCTAGTGTCGGCAGACTCGATTCAACAGTAACCAGTGACCTCACAGTGTGGCTGGTATCGAGTGAGGATGAGGTCTTCTGATGTTTCAGGCTCACTAGAATAGGATTTAAAGTTGTTTTTCTTCACTTGTGTCTCTGGTGCTTACTGGCACAGGATAGAACTTCATTAGAGACAGAAGTAAATACTTTGATGGAAAAAAAGCCATCTTAGAAAAAAGACAATAATGCAGGTAAAATTAAGTCACAGAAAATTCACAAGCTGATAGGACCTCAGAAAATTAAATACAACAAAGTAACTTTTTAAGGGAATCTAAACCATGAAACAGTCAATGCGCCTAAGTTTTAATTCTACCCTCCTAGGAGGAGTCAAGCATGTCCTGCTCCTACTTTCTCCACGAGAGGGAGCATGCTATTCACATATCAGCTTTTCAAGTATTTCTAAGCTCCTTTGAAGGAGGGTGTGGTGACTGACTTCTGAAAACTGCAGAAGCCCTGAGTTCCAGGCCAATCTGGGCTCCAGAGGAAGGCCTTGAAAACCAAACAGAATGACCTCAGAACTAGAGTACATTACTTACCCTGCATAGTTTTCCTTAGACAGTTTAATTTATTGGAGCATGTCAGAGTTCACCAGGCAACAAGCAAAAGAAATGATCCAAACGTGAGTCCTATATTTACCAAACTTTGTAACACAAGAATCAAAAATCCAAGCAATGGATTTGTTTGGATTTTATCAAAAGCAAAAAGAATAACATATGGAATTCTTTTGGAATCACATAGAAGTGTTGACACTTCCCTGTCTTAGAAATCTGCAGCCAGCGGTCACTTTGCTTGGTGACCCTGCGTGAGGAGCACATTGTTTGCTGTTCACTCAGACTTACTTCTCTCTGTCGCATATTCTTGTTGGTAGTTTGTAAAGTATACTTGCTCTCAGTTAAAGCTGCTGAGATGATGAGCCAGCAGGCAGAAGCAGGGCAGTAATCCTCTCACAGAGCATGGAAATCCTCCAGCCCTGGGGCATCGGGGCTGCCTCTGCACCATGAGACACTGGGACCCAGGGTCCTTCCTTGGAAAATTGTGTGTGCCTTCCTCAGACTCTCAGGTATGAGACACTTGTGCCTAAATGCAGATTACTTTATCATCATGAGGACAACTGTCGAAATGCCTGTCAAGTTGATTATATAGAAATGGCAGAGTGGGTGTGGTGGTAGAAGCCTGTGTCCAACACTCCGGAGGCTGAAGCAGCAGGATCTTGAGTTTGAAGTCAGCCTGTGCAACAAAGCTAGCTCTAGACCAGAAGAAGAAGGAGGAGGAGGAAGAGGAGGAGGAGGAGGAGGAGGAGGAGGAGGAGGAGGAGGAGGAGGAGGAAGAAGAAGAAGAAGAAGAAGAAGAAGAAGAAGAAGAAGAAGAAGAAGAAGAAGAAGAAGAAGAAGAAGAAGAAGAAAGGAAGAGAGGGGGGAGAGAAAGGAGACTAAAGACAGAGAGAGGAAGAAAGGATGGAGAGAGGAAGTAAAGAAGTCGTATTGAGTCCAAGTTTTCAGATTGTTTGAAACTCAGCAATCTACCAAAGTCATGCTGTGGTTCCAACTGAAGGCTCTCCCTTCACACCAAACCCAGACAATAACTTTGAAACAAATAGATATTTTTTAAAGTATAACATTTCCATTTGTACATGAGCATCTATGTTTTTATAATTCATTGTTATCATGTGTTCTGTATTTAAGATTACCACGAGTTTTGTCACACGTATGGATATCTAAGTTTGGCCAACTTAGCACATCTGTTTCAGCATCCTTTTCCTTGAACATATGGACCAAGTTTTCTGAGAGTTGCCCTTAACCCTGACCTCTGACCTCTCTCTGGGCTTTTCACTCTGGTTGCTTGGCCCCTCTAATAGAATGGTTTGTAATCCCCTAGTTAACACCAGCAGCAATGTGTTAAGTCCTGCTTGTTTTCAGGAGACTCTTCTCTTGAACAGCTCACTCTGAGATTTATCAGAACAAGGATCTGCTGTGTACACCATTTATCTCTTGTCTCCTGTTAGCTACTTAGTTCTTCAAAGGCATCCACTGCTTCTCTTTCCACTAAGTCCCTTTGTAAGCTTTCTTCTCTTAGACCCCACTGCAGTGCGTGTGTCTCTGTGTGTGTGTGGTGTGTGTGTGCTTGTGCAGGTTTTAGTAAACCTTAGATAATCTGTTTTAGTCACTTGTGGCTCCTGTAGCAAATTCTATTAAACTGTTGAGTCCAGTAGCAGAAACTGTTTGATTCAACAGTTTAATAGAATTCTGAAGACCAGAAATGTGAACTTCATTATTATCGTAGACCCTAACTTAAAATACCAGTCTGGGTGGCTGTAT
This sequence comes from Rhynchomys soricoides, assembly GCA_019843965.1. Taxonomy (NCBI): domain Eukaryota; kingdom Metazoa; phylum Chordata; class Mammalia; order Rodentia; family Muridae; genus Rhynchomys; species Rhynchomys soricoides. The sequence goes on along the minus strand of JADRCH010000306.1, from coordinate 564,908 downwards.
TCTCAGTGGGGCTCCATAGGAAGCTGGCTTCTTGCCTCCTTCCACTTCCAGTGGCCTCTGCCTGTACTCTGTGGCTTTGGGCTCATTAGCCCAGCCTCTGTTCACATGACCTTCTCTGTTCTGTGAACTCTCCCTCTGTCTGTCTTTAGTGCTGCTCAGAAAACCCAGGAATTGACCTCACCTCACTTAATAACAGCTTATTCTTCTGAACCCTGTGGTACGTGTGTGTGTCTGTGTGAGTCACTGTGTGTCTGTGTTTTAAATCTCTCTGTATGTGTGTCTGTGAGGTGCATGTGTCTATTTGTCTCTCTCTGTGTGTCTGTGTCTAGAGAAACATTGTTTGTTTTTAGTAAATTCCTGTTGACTAAGTCTTGACTTGTTTATGCACAGCAATGGCTGTGACCCCTGTGTGCTCAGTACCCCACCTCAAGCCTGTGGACATACCCCTCACGTCTCTTCCTCTGAGTTGCTGTTCCCTCTGTGACCCCGAGTTCACCACGAGTTTCGAGTTTTGTTGTTGGACTAATTACTATTGCATTGTTTGCCCAAAATACTTAACAGAAACAACACAAGGGAGGAGAGGTTTAAATGAATTTCAGTTTTCATCCATTGAGGCAAGGAAGACATTGTAGGCTTAGTGAGGGGGGGGGGATATGGGGAGGAATCAGGGCTCAGGATGTAACCCCAAAGTGATCTAGGCAGCTAGGTTCTGCCTCCTGAAGGTTCCATTGTCTCCAAAAATGGTAGCACCAGATAAGGAACAGAGTTTAAAACATGAGCCTGTGGAGAGGTTGCAGATCAAACTTACAAAGCTGCTTACTCTCAAATCAGAAAACCAAACAAAAATTATCTTTTGTTGTGAAATTTTCAGAGTGCAGAGATAGCCTGCTCCCTTGTGTTAACACTTTGTGTTAAAGTGTCCCTTTGTGTTATGAGTGAATCTTTTGGGGTGCTTGACCTGTGAGGTTCTCTAGAGCAGAACGTCCACACCAGCAATCCCAGCAGCATCCACTCCGGAGGCTGAAGTAAAACGGCCTTTCTTACCTTACAGGGAATGACTGCATATCAAGCATGATTTCACTTGCCTCATTCAGAGAAGCTGTTTTTCTGCCAGACCAGGTGAAAAGTATTGAATTGTATTAAAATTGCAGAAATAGACCCAGTATGGTGGAGCATGTCTATAATCCCGGCACTGGGAAACTGAGGCAAGATAATCATGACTTGGTGTCCACACTGGGCCACAGAGTTAAACCTTGTTTCAAAAGTCTGTAAAAAACCAGTAGCCAAGAAGTCTGCAGCATGGCTTTGGGCATATTGTGATGATAAAAGATCCAGCCTCCACTGAAGGCAACTGTGTATTGAGTGCCAAAACAAACACAGCTCAGTCTAAAGTTTGGGTTATAAGTGGCCTGACCTGCACACAGTGCGTGTCTGTGGCAAGCCCACACATACCTACTTCTAAAGCCCCATGTGAAGGAAATACAAGTAAGATATATTATACAGCCAAGTGCCCAAGGGCTGGAGAGACAGTGTGACAGGGCACAGGGCACAGGTATATGCAAGAAATAAGCTCTTCACACGGTGGCAGCCTTAGAAGTAAGCATTTTAAGGATGTTCTCATGGGGCTTGCACGGTTTCTAGTTCTCCGCTAACTCATACTCTGCTTTCAGGAAGTAAAAGTTCATTCTGAGCCAAGCATGAGTGACTGCAGCCTGTGAACATGGATTCAGTTACCTTGTGTGGCATCTTCCTTCATGGAGAAGGTAACACAAACTCTGTATGCACAGAGCAGGAAGCAAGGAATCAGTGTGTGTATAAACATGTAGGTGGCTCACCACAGGTGTTTACGTCAAGGCAGAAAGTCTCTGGGATTAGAAGTCCTCTCTGTCCTCTTCTGCAGGGTTGGTGAAGGCCAGATGAGACAAGCTCAGGGTTGCCTTCTGGGAATATTATGGGAAAGCTGAGAGGATATTGGGTAGATACACAGGTTAATAGCAAACAGCCATTTGCTCTTATTCTGCACAGATAACCTACCAACTGCATGCATAAAAGTTGTCTAAGAAAGTCTGTATATATTCTAAATAAAACACATTGAGAATAGCATTACATTTTCATTATAAATACAAGGAAAATGCTTATGGGAGAAAATATGGAAACTTTACACACCTTCTAGTCACTAAAATTAAATATTTAAATTTTTATAAAGTTTTCTTCCTAAATCCAAACATTTGTTTATCTTTGGAAAATAAAAGAGGAAAATGAGTTTTTTAAAATTGATACTTGTTCTATTTATGTTTCCCCAGTAAGTAAAAAGATCAAGAGGGGGAAAAAAATCAAGAGGTCTTTGTTGGATTTCAGGTGTGGCGGTGCAGATCTGTTGTCCTAGTTTGTAAGAGGCAGAGGCAGGAGGATCACTACATCCACTGCAGCCTGAGCTTACAGCACCTTGGAAAGTTGTTATTTAAAGCTTCTCTGGACTTCAGTTTCCTCATATACAATGTACACTAGAACAATGAAGATCCTATACAGTTAAAGTGCAGATTTGAGTCACAGAGGCTCTCAGTAATTCTTAGTAACACTTTCTTTTAGTTTATGACAGTTTTCCTTGTGTTGGATGAATTGTGTGCTTTTCATTTAGTTAAATAATCAAAAAATTTAGACAGTCTCTCCATGTAACCCAGAGTACACCCTTCTGTCTTGTCTCCCAAGCACTGGGATGTATGTTTTACCACACTTGACTCCCATTCAGTTTGGAACTCCTGAAGGAAATTCTTCACCTAGCTATGGTCTCCCTGGGTCTAGCCTTGTACGTGGTAGATACTTAAGAAGGATCTGTAGGATGAAATTGCTATGGAATTCAAGAGTACTGGGAAGAACCACAGACTCTTTAGACTAGAATTAGGAGAATTTATTAAAGCAGCTAGCAGGGGCACAGTCTTGCCTAAATTGGAAATGTGTCACATAGGAGCCAGTAAAGAAAGGGCTTTTACAGGCTAAAACCACAAGACCTGTTTAGCTCTGCCAAGATTAGATGCTCAAGGTGAGCTCCAAATTGTCCTTGAATATCTGCATAAGCAAGTTACAGAGGCCAAAACCAGCCATCCCCCATAGCATAACAAGCTGATCACCGCTGCATACTTCTGGAGGGCTTGGGGGTCAACAAGTTAGGGATGAAAACTTGCATTCCAGGAACTAGAGTCAGCAACAAATAACTATTAGGCACTAGATGGATGCCTAGCACAGAATGGAGTTTCTTTAGCTGTCACAAAATAATTTCAGGCATTTCAGTCAGGCTGCACCTTGTAGATAAACACACGGGAAACTCATCATGAAATGTCTGTGAATGTCACCTTTCTAGATGTCAAATAAAAATCACAAGCTACCATTGATTTGGACTAAACTCCTTCAGGAGGTCCTGATACACCAAGCCTGAACTCAAGTGGGGGAAGTCACAGTAAAGCTGGGGGCCATCAGCCTGAAACTAAGCTGCTTGTCTAAGTTTCTGAGAAGTGAGGTTTAGAGGAATAGCAGCCCAGTTTCCCAAATAGATCAGCTTCCATTATCCTGATGAGTTTCCTGTGTGTTTATCTACAAGGTGCAGCCTGGCTGTAGCCAGTCCACTATTTCCCAACGGTCTGGTTCCTTGTTTTCCTCTAACTGGGAAAGTAACTTTGAAATGACAACTTTGTCTTATTTTTTTTTTAATTGTTTTTGCTTTTTTCTCTGTCAATACTCATTTCTGCTCGTCCTAATAGAGTGATTACATCAAGGTATGAGACATCTGATTCAACAACTGAAAATAAAACCGATCAAGATCTTTAAACTAAATCGATGTAATTTTGTTCTTTGTTGGAGATGTTAAGACACATTTAGGCCATTGCCTCGGTCAGGTAAAGGGGTGATATCACCTAGCAACCTGGAGTTGAATTATGTCCTGCCCCTACTACTTACCACCTTGGTGTTAACTGAAGTTCATCCTTAACACATCTAGAGTTGAGGATCTGACATATAGAGGAAGAGTCCATCAGTTCCACAGAACTCTAGACAAACAGTGAAGCTCATTACCCCTGGAGCTTCAACCTGGCCATGTCTACTTGTCATTCCGTGTGTTTATGGGACATTCCAAACCAGCCCTCTGCTTTGACTCACCTAGGTAAGGAACAGTGAGGTCCAGTCACACTGTATACACACATACACACACACACACACACACACACACACACACACACAATTTCATTGCAACTTCATAACTGTAATTTTGGTATTGTATGAATTGTAATGTAAATATATGATATGCAGGATATCTGATAAGTGACCCCAAAAGGCATCATGGCCTGCAGGTTGAGAACTGTTGATTTAAGGCGTTTATTCATTTCCTCTTTAATAACCTCTACTGCCTTCATATAGTTGGGTTTAAGGTTCTTTCTTAACTATGTTGAAGGACCTGCTTCAGGTAGAATAGCTGGGCTCTGGTAACATATTGCCTTGACTGTTACTGACTGTGTTCTTATGCTGGTGTCTAGGCATTTGGCTTAGAGGTGATTAAATGTCTCCTAGGTGCTAATTTCTGGGTTTGTTGTTAGGGGGCTGTTTTGCTCCTTAGTTCCTGTTTCCTCTCTGGGTTTTCAGAGAGCTCGATGGCTGCATGTTGCTTGTTTTACTGCTGTGTTCACAGGGAATTCCTGCTGATATTGGAGGCAGGGATACAGCCATGAGTGGACGAGGCAGGCCAGAGAGGACCCAGAGGACACATGGCAGTGGGTAAGGGAGGCCTTGGCTGATGTTCTGTTGCATCAAGCAGGAGGATCCTGAGGTGTTGTGGAGGCGGTTTTTAAATTGAGGTTTCCTCCTCTCAGATGATTTTAACTTGTGTCAAGGTGACAGAAGACCACCCAGCACAGTACTAGCTCCTATTTTCATTGTTGTGACAAAATAACTGACTGAAACAACTTAAGGGAAGAAAGATTGACTCTGTCTCTTGGCTTAGAGGACACAGTCCACCATGGAGGAGAAGGGATGTCTGCTAGTGGCTTTTTAATAAGTGTGTTGCAGTTTTCCTCTTACCCAGCTAGTTCTCAAATAATTGAGAACGGACTATGTTATTTATTTTGAAAGTTTAAGGCACAATGCTGAGCAGTTACTATTCTATTCTAGTCTTCTAAACTAATCTGGCCACTTCCCACTCAAAATTCCCGAGATATTTGCATTTTATGGATTTCTGAAGCAGTTTTCTCCAGGTCTCTCCTGGATCCTCTCTGTGGCCGAATCCAGTACTTCCCCTCTCTCCCACCCTGGCTGGCAGGACATCCATCCTTATTCTCTCCTCTGCTCAGTCATTGGCTGTTAAGCTCTCTTTATTGACACATCAGAGACCGATTCAGGATCTGGTGTTTACACAAGATTGAGAGAGGAGATTCTCTGAACAAGGATTGCAACCAGATACAGGGAGAGAGAAACCAGCATCGGAATCATCACACAGTGCACAAGAACATTATGCCTACACATGCCTGTGTGAGTTGCTTGTGCAGAGCTCCAGCAGAGGGGGTGTGAAGTGACAGTTACATGGAAGTGGCAGACAGTAAGTAGAGGGCTTGGGCCAAGCCCTGACTCTATGGCTGAACATGTGCCAGCACCATCCCATGAGCAAAGGTTCCTTCCCACACACAGGAGCCTGTGAGGACATGACCCTGAAACCAAACCAGCTGCAAAATGCTTTTTTTTGTTACAAAGTTACCTTTGTGTCCATGATACAGCTTAGAGGCAGAGCAAACACTCCCTTAGAATGTCTCCAGAACCAGAAGCAAAAAGAGTGAGCCTTGCTTAGTCTGATGGCTCCCAAGCTAATTAGTTCACTGAATCATATTTGGTATAACATGAATAAATTTACCCTGGAACTATTGACAATTTAGTAAAAATAAATAAATAGAAAGGCATCTCTGAGATGAGCCCTCAGTTGCAACATCCAAGACTGCGATTCTGACTTAACAAAATTTAAAAATAATTTTAAATAATTTTAAAATAATTGGACTAAGAACTAAACCCAAAATGTTGTGACCATTCCTAGTCCCTGCTCCATCTCAGATATCTCAGAGGAAGTATCAACTTTATCTTCCACAGACTTCTGAAAGAATGTGTGTGAAACACCAAAGGTACTGAAGTGGCTAATGACCAAGAACACATGCAGAATCCATGCAGTCAAATCAAAATTACACCACATTACTACTTGAGATCCTGTCTCAAAAAGCCAAACCAAACCAGACAGCATCAGATTAACTGAGCTGGAAAACATTGGCAGTCCTAACACTTGGGAGACAGGGATACAGGGATCACGGTTTGATGACCAGCCTGGGCTACATACAGAGACCTTGACTAAATCAACACAAAGCAAAAATGGGCAAATATTTAGCATCACATAGACATTCCTCTGCCCCAAATCAGAGCAGTGAGCAGATTTTTAAAAATCCATTAAGACAGACTTGGGAATCGTTAGGTGATCACAGGAAGTAAATTGTCAACAGACTTGAGACCTGTTGGGAAAGAACAGGGAGTAAACCCTAAGGTAGGTAGGGCCCTTCTCTAAAGCCTAGCGCATGTTACCCACACTGCCTTGGGTTTGTTAGTAAACCCTAAGGTAGGTAGGGCCCTTCTCTAAAGCCTAGCGCACGTTACCCACACTGCCTTGGGTTTGTTAGTGGCTTCTTTGCATACAAAGCAATGACTTGAAGTGACCCTGAGTTATTGCTGATATTTGCAAGGACCAGAGCAGCATTTAGAAAAACGAAGTTTGGCATCAAGCTTGCCATCTGTACGATGCCAGCTCAGTTTGTAATGGTGAGTTAAAAGAATATAACTAGCCACAGAGAATCTGGATAGTTCTGAAACTCACAATGGGCTGTGGTTTGTTTTAAACTCAGGGGTTAAAAGAACCCACTTAGTTTCCAGAACTCCTTGACATAAGTGCGGTGGTAAGCCCAGTACTTGGAAGGTAGAGACAGGAGGATCGGGACTTCAAGCTTGTCCCTGAATGTTCAGAAAGTTCTCGATCCTTCTGGGATACACAAGACTGCCTCTAAACACCAGTTCTCCCAAATAAAGAAAACTGCAAGTAAACACAGCCCTTGGAGTGAGCTGGTAGTATGGGACTGCTTGCCCAGAAATCAGGAAAAGCCCGCCCTGTTCTTCCTCTTTGCTCTGCCAAGACACAGATAGGAGGTGGCAGCACGGCTTTAGTCTTCTCTTTCCCAACCAAGAGGAAATGAAAGCCGAATTGCCCAGTCACCTGCTCTCTCCAGAACATGGCGGAGCCACATGGCTCTTACTGTGGGTGCCAGCTCCTGTGCCTCCAGGATTAAAGCTGCATTAACCTCACCACTTTTGAATCTGGCTACACTCCAGAACCTCACCATAACCCACAGGGTAAAAAAACCTGCTCGACAACCATCTTAGGCGCTACTCAAAGCCTCTTTTTATTAAATCAGCATTTTAAATACCAGTACACTTTAGAATCTTATCTACAGTAAGTGCCAGGAAAGGGAAAGATTCATTTCCTCAAATCTTTTCTTTTTGTCAGTACTCCGGCAAAAGTCAAGCCTAGGCTAGCGCAGAACATTTGGGTATTTACACAGCTTTGAATTACTTTCAGAGAAAGTTCAGAAAGAGAAATAATCACTATACTTTAGAGCTTGGGAATTCAGAACAATTATGATTTGTCAAAGACAAATAATGAAAATAGGTTGGGACTTAGGAGAAAACAAATCTGTCAAACTCTACTAAACTTAATGGCTTGCAAAGTCTGGTAAAAGATAATAGTGTTTTCAGAAAAGACAGAGGGTCCTAACATAGCACGGTGAGGTGAACAGCCCCCTGTGAAGAGACATGTGGCCATCCCTTTTGCTATCTTGGCCAGTGTTACTGCAAAGGCACTTGGCTTCACCGGGCCATGCAGATGACCTGGAGGGTTACTGTTGCAGGGAACCAGTAGGGGTTGAGCCTGGACTCCAATGTCACCATGTCCTGTTCTTGGAGCCCCGTGCCCTGTGCTCCTGTGGAAACTGAAAATGTAAAATAGTTCTTTGTTACATTGTTGCGGCTTAAAGGAGATAATAATCTTGAAGCCCAGTCCAGGGCCTCTTGTGAGGAAAGGGGGAGGCGGGGACAATTTGGACTTGAAAAGTTCTGGCTGAAGAAGACTGCCCCCACACAGATGTGTTTTGTTTGGCTGACAGAGGGATAACCCAGATGTAACAACTTTCCTGAGTGTCATGGATAGGATGTAAGGGTGGCATTGTTCATTTTCTTCTTAGAATTTTTAAGATTGGGGCTTTGCTCCAGCATCTGCTTATGAATGTAGAAGTGAATGTATCTTCCCAAACCCTGTTCCTAAACCCAAGTAAGACACAAGGGAAGCAGCAGAGCACAGCCAAGGGACAGAACAGTGGGGGCCTTTTCAGTCTTTGATTGTTTTAGCAGACCTTGCTTCAACCACATATAAATACAGCTGGGGATGTGGTGCGAAAAGATTTGCTAGGAAAATATCTTTCACAGTTTTTTTTTTTCTTGAAATGAGAAGTTGAGTCTCTCAAACTGAGGAATAAATAGACTACGGTCTGGCTAGGAATGAAAACTGAGGGGTGAAAAAACACACAAGCATATTATTTTCCCATTTAGTAGTGTCTGAGCTTTGCATTCAAACAAGTGCTGGAACTCTGCAGGACCCCATTTTGCTTGTCAGTTATTGTTGGGCCATCTAGAAATGAAATTTTTCCTCCTGGTGTGGCCTTAAGGAGTGCCCTTCTCCTTGTCCTGTCTAGGGAGCAGTGATGGTCTCATGCTACATGTCTGGAACTCTCAGCAGCACTGCAGCAGACATTGCACTGTTTAAGAGGACAAGCCCTGTCAGCAGGAAGGACTTCTCTGTGTCAGCTCAAGAATGGCTGGTAAGGCTTCCTCCACCCACACCCACTAGATGTACAGAAATCAAGGAGAGGAACCTCATGGGAGGCACGAGGCAAAGTCCTTCCTGTCGAGTTCCCCTGGTCTCCATCCAACCATACAACCCATCCTGCTAGGATCTTGGCTGAGGGAAGGAAGCAGAGCCTAGATCCTTAAGAAAACCAAACTTGGCCATGTCGGGGAAACCTGGGCACAAACCAGCAAATGAAACAGAAAACTTCCTTCCCAGGGAAGAATGGCTAAGTGTCCCAAGAGACATTTAATAAAATCAACTTTTTTTAGTTTCAATTTGTAGTATTATTTTTTTAACATGGTGAGCATGTAAATTCAACTCTCTGTGTATTGAAATAGCAAAAACTTTGCATTCCTAAAGAATCCAACATGTGCTATTCCTGAGGCAGAAGGTTGGGCTTGCTTTTAAGTCCATTGAACTTAAGTTCAGTAGAAATCAGACATGACTAGTCACTGAATATATATATTCTATCAACCCACTTAGAAAAGGTGATTTTTAAAATTTGATCCTGGCAGAGGTGCTTTGTAACTTGAAAATGCCCCCTTTGCTTCCATATCAAATGATACCAAATCACTCTATTATAGTATTATTTGTTATGTAAATTGTGTTGCAATACATAAAAATAAAGCATGGTTTTAAAATAATTAAAAATATTTGGGGCCTGAGAAGGATAGAATTTGGGGTAAGAACCCAAAAGAGAATGTTAAAGGAAAAAGATATCGTTGCTTGTTTGCCTTCCAGGAGGAAGAGGCTTCTTACATTAATAGGTGTTTTGTTGAGTGGATGGTGCAAGTTTCCAGTGAATGAAATGGCCAGGACAGCAGAGCCATCCTCACACTATCCAGGTTCTTCCATTTGGAAGTACTTTTCTAGCTCACGTGCTCAAGGTACCTCAGCCTTGTGATCACTGAGGCTGTGGCTTACTTGACTTGAAGCAGGCGCATGGCACAGGCCAACTAGAGGGGAGAGAGAGAAGATAGGCCCCCCTTAACATGGAACACACACACACCTATCTGCTGCCACTTCCCAGAGTGGAAACAGCACCAACTACCAAGTTACTACAGCAGGAATTGGCAGAACTCTGACTCTAGTCTCTCTGTAGCCACCAAGATATGTGCAAGACTCCGTCTGTTCGTGTTCCTCCCAGTGAGGGGAGCTTGGAGAGTAGTGTCCTCCTGGACTTTATGGCTCAGGAATTTTATTCCCCCACCGCTCTCTTATGGGAAGAATCTAGCATTTCCCCTCCTTTCAGAATCCAAGACACCATAGAAAGCAGCCCGCCGTGGAATCCAGTTCTCTACCAGCCAAGAATAATAACACTTCTTGTGTCTGTTTGGCCCAAAGGGAAACTTGTGCAACCTCATCCTCCCGTGCTCCTGTAGTTCCTGACCTAACTGGCTTCTCAGACTCCTCTTACCAATGTGCTAACCTCACCTCCACAGGCCTCCTGACCAGGGAGGCCCAAGGCCACTGGATGCCCAGGGTATTCATCTGTTCCAGTCTAATTAGGAATTTAAGACCAAGTTAAAAAATTCTAGGGCACAACTTTTTACTTATAATAAATTCGTCATTTTCTATTTTCCTGATAATTAAAAAAAGAAACTTCCTATAGTAAACAAAATGAAAAGCTATAATCTTATTTTTAATTAACATATTCAACCCAGAAAAGACACACACACATTCACACCCCCCAGTGGTTTAAAGATTCCCATGGGTTACACTCCTCCTCCTGAGAGCCCTCATCTATTCTTACTGCAGCACTTTACCGGTGTCTTGACTTCTGTCTGGGGATCTGTTTAGTTCAGAGTGTCAAATCACTAGAAGGAGACTTGTGAGAATAGTCTAGTGAGGAGGAAGCCACGTGATGTGAAGGAGGTTCTAGTCCTAATATTCTTCCATCTGGGAAACCAAACAAGAGCCCAAGTACTTTAGCTATAAATACTAGCTGTCTTAAAATGTTTGCAAGTGGTATCTTGTCCACATCAGAAAAGCACAACAATGTCCAATAAAGGGGAGTTAAAAAAAACAAGGCCGCTGACTCTCCTGAACAGAAGAGGTGTCTGCAAGAGGAGTAAATTCCCTATGCTTGAAGTAGTGTGATCAATAAAGATTGAGTGCATATGTGAATTAGAGGCAGGATTTTCAGTATAGAGATCTTTGAGTAAAGTTGAGAAAGGCTCAATGGCCTGGTGCTGAGATGTTTCTCGGGAATCTCTGGCTCTGGAGAGGAAAGTTCTATTTTCCCCCTTGGATTCTTTTTTTTTTTTTTTTTAAATTCTAAGACTCTATGTTTGTATTAATTATAACTGTTCTGAAAAAGCAAGATTATTTATTTCCTCTTGGCTTTATGAGGGAAGGTGTCACCATGTTGCCCAAGGTGGCTTTGAATACAAGATCCTCATACCTCAGTCTTCCAAGTACTGGGACTAAAGGTGGGTGTCAGTCATACCTGGCTTTAATCAGGTATTTTAAAGCTAAATTTCCTTTTCAAACACCTTAGCTTTTGCTTTACTTTCGGCACATCTGTTCATTTACCTGTTTTAATTAAACAATTAATTGTTTGTTTGTTTGTTTGTTTATTTATTTATTTATTCATTCATTCATTCATTCATTTCTTTTGAGGCAAGATCTTTCTTTGTAGCCTAGGATGGCCTAGGCCTGGCTATGTAGCTCAGGCTGGTTATGTAGCTCAGGCTGACTTCTAACTCATAACATTCTTCTTACCTCAGTTTCCCAGCTGAGATAACAGGCGTGACTAACCACACCCAATCTATTCCATACCTGAGCATTTAATTGCACGTTTCCCATACCTTCATTTAGCTCACTGGCAGAAAAGACAAAGAGAAGGAGAAAGCCACCAAGCATTTCTGCTGCTTTCCATTCAACTCTATGAAAGGGAAGGAAACTTGTTAACTGCAGTGCTAACAAAATGTACATTTAAATGAGCATGCACCACCACACCCCTTTCATTTGCAACTATTTCCACAATCAAACCTTTATTTAAAAAAAGATGAGACCATCATCTGGCTCATTGCTCTATTTTTAATTTTTCTCATTGTTCTATTCTTTTTTAAAAAAAAAAAATTCTATTAAAATGTAACTCAAGGATGAAGGAGATAGCTCAGTTGTAAAGGTGCTTACTGGTAGTCACTGGGACCTGATTCAATCCTTAGAACTCACATTGAAAAGTTGGATCGGTGTGCTGGCACATATACATGTAACCATAGCATTTGGAGGGTGGAGAAAAATCCCTGTAGCTTGCTGGCCATCCAGCCTAGCCTACTTGGCAGTCCAACGAAAGACCTTGTCTGCAAAACCAAGGTAGACCATGCCTGAAAAATGACACCCATAATTGTTGTTTGGTCTCCACATGGATACTAAACACACTGTTCTGGCTAGTCCTATGTCAACTTGACACAAACTAAAGCTATCTGAAAAGAGGAAATTGTAACTGAAAATGCCCCATAATTTCCAACTGTAGGACATTTTCTTAATTAGTTATCAATGGGGAAGGGCCCAACCCATTGTGGTGATGCAGTCCCTGGGCTGGTAGTTGTACAGGTGAAGAGTTAATCTGCTTTGAGCTCCAGGCAGGTCATGAGAGCTCTGCACTCACCGAAGAGCTCTGGATTCATGAATGAAACACACACGCACATGCACAGTGATATTTTTAATATGCCTCGCTAGCTCAACAGTTGGGCGCTTCCAAACCTCCCAAGGCTAGCACACACTCCCGTCTGGTATTCCTGAGTTAACACTTTCTAAATCTACACTTTATCTTTGCTGTCCTGTATCCTTCTGGGCAACCCTCCCACGGGGCCACTTTCCCTTTATATTTCAGCCATTTCCCCCTCCTCTCCTTCAGACATGGTGAGTCCTATGCGCCTCTCGTGGCAGAATCCCTTCTTTCTCTTCCCAGAATTTCTTGCCTGGGAATCCTAAAAGTCCCGCCTCTTTCACCCTGCCCAACCATGGATTGTTGGCTCTTTTTGATTAATCAAAAACCAACTGGGGACAGGGACTCTCAGCATCTAGACTTGCAGATTCCCGTGATTTTGGGAGCCAAATTAAGACAAGGCATTAGAACCAATCCCTAACAGATGGTTCTGGGTTCTACCAGAAAGAAGACTGAGCAAGCCAGTAACCAGCACCTCTCCATGGCCTCTGCATAAACTCCTGCCACCAGGTTCCTGTTTCAGTTCCTGCCCTGATTTTCTTTGATGATGAACGGTGATATGGGAGAGCAAGCCAAATAAACCTTCTCCTCTCCAGCTTGCTTATTGGCCATGGTGTCTCATTGCAGCAATAGAAACCCTAACTAAGACACATATACAAATGTCTAAGACACAAGACACAAAATACAATAAAATATTTGTTTAAGGTAAAGAGTAATAGAGCTGCCACATTTTAACCATAAAATATGATGTTGTTTTAGTAAAATCAAGTTGATACTAAAAAATATTGGTGATGTCAAATGTGATAACATATGTGTGTGATCCAAGCACTTTGGAGGGCGAAGCACATGGGTCATAAATATGAGGTCAGAGTGAGTGACATGGAGAGAGAGAGAGACAGAGAGAGAGAGAGAGAGAGAGAGAGAGAGAGAATGAATCTGGTTCACAGGGTCCATTCCAGATCCTTCTATTGACACGCTATTGGCCTTACATGCTCCCAGCCATGATCACACTGAACATGAGCCATGTGAAAATGAAACTAAAGATTCATAGATTCCTAAACTAAGAATTGCTTATGAGTTCTCCACAACTTCATTACATTTCCATTGAGATATTTGAGAAGGATGCACAGTGTAGAAGCTAGTGTTTTTCTCTCTTGTTTCCTATCTCAGGAAACAGCATCACAAGCCTCCTGAACCTAAGTCTGGCCAGTGTTTTCAACTCATATCATGTCCTACATCTGCAGATGCAACAAACCATGAGTTTAAAATATTTGGGGAAAAATGTGTTTCTAAACCAGGCATGGTGGTGGAGGCAGGAGTGCTGGGAAATCAAGGCCATCTTTGGCTATATAGTAAGTTTGAGACCAGCCTGGGCTGTGTGGCATTCTGCCAATCTCTCTCTCTCTCTCTCTCTCTCTCTCTCTCTCTCTCTCTCTCTCT
>JADRCH010000306.1:504310-550817 GCA_019843965.1 Rhynchomys soricoides | reverse complement strand
CTCTCTCTCTCTCTCTCTCTCTCTCTCTCTCTCTCTCTCTCTCTCTCCTCCCTCCTTCATTTATCTATCTATTCCATAAAAGAAGTGGATATATATCTAATTCATATTTATTGGTCTTCTACTCTGTGTCAGGCAATACTTAAGGCATTTATGACACACCAAGGAACAAAATAGAATAGAAAACTCTACTATGCTTTGTGGAGTCCGACTGTAGCTCTAGAAGCCACCTGGTTCACTTTTCCTTATTGTCAAGACCCTACTTCCAATATCATCTACCTTTAACTTTTGCAACAAGTGAACAAGTGTCTTCCTTTTCCTCTGCCTCATCTGCTCTGCCCACAGTAGCCCCAGTAAACATGCTGAGGTACAAGTCCGATCAAAATCAGTCTGCAGTTTAAGTCTCTCTCACAGCTCCCCGTGCCAGAGGAGCACAGGAGCTCGGCAACGCACACCTGTGCACTGGCCTTCTTGCCCTCCCGATGACCCTCTAATAGCGTCCCCGTGTAATGAACTCCTTCCAGCTGCCCCGAGGAGCTGACTCACTCTCTCGCACCTGGAACTGTGATGGTCACTTTCTCATAGGAATATGCTGGCCACATTCTTTGAGTAGCTATTGAAATGTCATGTTCTTATGGAAACCTTTTCTAAATCCAGAGATTGGGCAAGGGCCACTGTGTTGACCCTCTCTGGCATTTCGAACCAGACTTTATCTAGCCTTTGTCACATACGACTGTGATGGTGCATTTGCTCGTCTGAGCTTTGAACTGCAGTACAAAAGAGGTGTCGGGGAGACCGGATTGCTTTATTCTCTGCTCTACTGTGGCTTACAAAGGAAGGCACAGGACCGCGGGGACACAGGTGGAATGAATGTTTGGAGGGACCCTATCCGCATGCCACAGTGGAGGTAGGAGCTCCAAGGATGGCGAGAGGAAATGCCCCTTTCCCTCTTCCTTACAAATTAAAAATAACTGTGGAACTAAAGAATAAAAATTTAGTTGCATATTGTGTTTTTACCTATGCATTTCCTAGGATGTTCATGATAAACTAATTTCCTTTTCTTTTTGGAAGGAGAAACCACCTTTCAGTAGCCTTTAAAATTTTAAATTACATTTTGTGTGTGTGTGCGTGCAGGTATTTCTGTACACATGCATGGGCACACCCATGCATATAGAGCTCAGAGGACAACTTGCAGGGGTAGCTTTTCTCCTCTCACATGTAGGTTCCAAGAACTGAACTCTGATCAATCAGGCTTGGTGGCAAGTGTGTTTATCTACTGAACTATCTTGCTAGACTTCTTAGCAATGTTTTATCTTAAGAGAACAGCTAGAAAACACACACTGAGTGTTATGAAGTAAGTGGGTTATCTTTCCCCAGCACTCACAGGTTAAATCCCTATGCCCAGGGCTGCAGAGTGTGATTGTTTTCATAGACAAGGCCATTAAAGAGGTCATTCTGTGGACCTTAATCCAATATGATGGTATCACTATAAGAGGAGGGGGAGGATGCCAGGGATATACCACCTGACCGTGCAAGGACAAGTAAGAAAATTCAACCTGCAAGCCAAGGAGACAGGTCTCAGGGAAACCCAAATTTGACTCTGAACTTTTGGCCTCCAGAACTGTGAGAAAGAAATGACTTTTTGTTCTTTAAGCTAGCCAGTGTAAAGAATTTTGTTACAGAGCTTTAGCAAACTAATATGTAAAATCATAATAGGTCAGTCTATAGCTTGTAATTCTCCAAACTGTACTCTGGGATGGGGTATCAGTGCATTTTCCCATGGGTGTCTTTCCCTGTGGGGGTGGTCAGGGAGTACTTGTCCTGCTGGTTCTAAGTATGTGTTAGAAACCAAACTCAGACTCAGGTGGACGCACAGATGCATCCTGATCCTTCCACAGGGAAGACATGGAGAATTAGTTATTGATTATCTCTGTGTTGCAACATGGGCTCCAGGATCTTAGCATCCGACAAGGTTCTCAAGTTTTCACAGTGTGTAAATCCCCCAGGCTTACAGCTCAGGAATGGTTTTGACTCATCCTTTTCTTCTTTACCACCTACATAATTAGTAGAGAAAGGCAAGTTCCTGTAGATCCAATTTCAACACACCTCTTTCTCACATGCGTCCCTTGTTCCCTTTGCAGAGTCATCGGTTCTGGGCTTCTAAACTTCAGGTCAGTGGTTGTTGCGAAACTCCCCAGTCCTCTGAACCTGTGTCTGTGCTTCTGTCTTCCCCTTCCAGCATCTTCCAAGAAACAGAGCTTCAGAAAGCACTCCTTTCCATCGCCCTGCTGAGGAACTTGGTGCTTTCCCACTTTTAGAAAGTAAAACACTCTTCACTTGCAGCTTAAACTTTTCCTAGCCTGGGGAAGGTAGCAGATTGTCCTGTGTGGTGGGTAGATGATCCCCCCAGCTGATCAGGATAATGAATGGATCCCACTGTGTCACTCCAGAATGCTTTCCCAGGACTTACACTACCTCTTCTAAATTCCAGCTGGCCAGCTACCGCCCTGATTCTTAAACCTTCTGCTTGATGCCAACTCCACACCAGTTCCCTCATACTCTTTCTCCATCCTTACTCCTTGGATAGGCCCTCCCTTCTGCACTTTCTCTCTAAGGCACTGAAGCCTGGATGCTTGCCACAGCCTGGCCTGACCTCTGTCCCCACACAGGCCCTTGTGATTGTGTCTCTCAGATCAACTCTGTGGTTTATATAATTAGAAGTGCTCATTTTTTCACTGAAGGTGTGTGTGTGTGTGTGTGTGTGTGTGTGTGTGTGTGTGTTTCCAAGGTGGTGGCCTTTTCCTTCCATTTCATGAGATGATGCTGACTTTAGGATTTTTGGTCATCCCACTGAAAACTATGCACCTTGATGGATCACAGCTACAGCTTATTAAGCTTGAGTTTGGGTAAAATCTTAAGCTTTCAACATTACAGTCCCAAATTTGTACTCACTGTTAACTCTCCAGCTTTGTCTTGTTCTCTGTTTGTTGGGCTGCTCACGCTTCCTCTACCACCCTCTGACTGAGCTGGAAGAGTCAGGATTTTGGTCCTCCCCAAACCCAACCCCAATATTTAATTGTTCATCCCAGAATCTTCCCCTCAGTACATTTTAAAAAGTTATGTTCTTGAAATATGCTTAACCAGTCATGGTAAATAATACATGCATGGTGTAGAGGGTCTCTGATCCAGAGAAAGCTGAGACTACTCTTGGAAGAATCCAATTTACAAAGTGTACATCCTTCAGAAAAACAGGCAATGCAACTCCATACATCAAAAGCTATGGGTCAGGGTCAGATGTGAAACCGGTCTTTCCCAAATCACTCCTGCTTGCTGTCTTCAGTCATCGCTGCCCATGAAAGTCACCAGGGTGTTTCAAACCTCAAATGAACCAGACTCTCTTGGAATGGGACTTAGGATCAGTGTTTATGCTCTCTACTGATCCCTGTGGGAGCCTCCACTGCAGCCCTATTAAGGCAAACTCACTCACGGCATAGCTAAACAGCAAAGCTACTCTGTGGCAGATCCCACAGAAAGGAATGATAATCTGTTCACAACCACAAGTAGTGAGACCACACAAATCAGAAAATCGCCTCTTTTGGGGGTGGAAATGGGAGAGTGTTTGTGAAGCATCGTGGGGAGAAAATCACAGTATTTCAAATATTGGTGGAGACTGGTGGAGCAATTGCCTGATCTTCTGTAAATGGAGTAAAAGGGCTTGTGTT
This sequence comes from Rhynchomys soricoides, assembly GCA_019843965.1. NCBI lineage: Eukaryota > Metazoa > Chordata > Mammalia > Rodentia > Muridae > Rhynchomys > Rhynchomys soricoides. Next base: position 547,098 of record JADRCH010000306.1, on the reverse strand, counting down.
TGGTGCCTCCCTGGAGTCTCCAGATTGTGTGAGCTTCCCCTGTCCTTCTGTGTGTGTCTTTCCTTCATTTTCCCAGCTGAAGTTAGATATGGTGTGGATTTGTGTGGTTCTTATCCCTTTGCTATACATCACCTGTATGAGTGCACACACTCTGATCCCTTAAGCACATCTGAAATTCAAATGTACTGTTAAGTAGAAAAGAGGAAGCAGGGAGGAAGTGAGGAGGAGTCAGGGAGGAAGTGGAGGGGAAAGGGAGAAAGTGAGGAGGAGGCGGGGAGGAAGTTGGGGGGAAGTAGAACTCTGAACCATTTCACATTGCATATCTCCTATCTGTAAGAATCTCCACTCATTGCTCAGCCACAAATGGGTGGCTATATCATCCTGTCTCTCCAGTGTTGAGGAGACCATCTCAGAAGAAGGGGTGGAAAGATTGTAGTAGCCAAAGGTGAAGGAGGGCTGGACTGGTCTTTGGGCATGGCAGGACCACTATATTCATAAACCTACAGCAGCTGGGGCTCCTGCATAAGACCTGCACAACATTCCAGCATGGAGTAGAAAGGAATTCAAGAGCCCTCACCCCAAACTGAAGAGCTATGAACACTGTGGCTTCTGAGAGACAGGGAGTCTGTTTTCTTTGAGGCTGTGGCTCCTGCTAAGTTGACCATGCTCTGGTAGATGGCCCCACACCCAGAGTACATGGGCAGCACAATGGGAGGTGATGGGTTAAGCATTCAAAACAAAAGACAAAGACAAAGTTAGGGGAGGTATAAGGGGTGGATCCGGGAGAATTGGGGGCAAATATGATTAAAGTAAATCACATGAAATTCTTGAAGAATTAATAAAAGTATTTTATAAAAATCTATGCTCATGAAAGTTCTACTCCCATGAGGTCTCTAGAAATTTGCAGTAACACGGAAGACTTGCAGTGTGTTAGCCAGGCTAAGGCAGTCCCATCAGCAGTTTCTGGACATTCTCCCTTTTTAATCCCCTTTCTATGTTGGAGTATTTCACGAATTATGAGAACAAGATTCTATCTTGTGCTCACCACTGCATTCCAAACATCCCCCACAATATAGGGCTTAGGAGGGGACTGAATAAGCACTGACTGAATGAGAGGATGATGGAAGTGGGTCTCAGCTGAAGGAAGAGCTTTTGGAAGAAAACTGACAGACTGCCGGCAAGTTAAGAAGGCAAGCTGGACCCCTCGAAGACAGACAGAATTTGCGACCAGCAGGAGAACCACAAAACAGTGCAATAAACATACATCATTGCAAAAACACTTTTGAAACAAATCTGTGATCAGCAGCTTCTCTTTCCTCTGGTAACCTCTGAACAATTGCTCAGCCAGTCTTTGAAAGTATGTATGAGCAGAGAGTCTTTGAAAACCAACTTAAGACTGTAGGTAGTAACTGAAGTCCCTATTCCTCCTCTCTCAGCCTCCCCTCCCCCTCTTCTAAATCTTTTTTATAAGTAGAATCTCTAGTATACCCTCTTCCTGCCTCAGGCTCCTGTGCTGGGATTGCCAGAATGCATCATTATGCTCAGCTTCTTGGTGTTTTTTGTTTCAACCATTTTATCATTATTAAATACCACTACTGTTTATTATTTATTTATATAACCTCATCTTATTAACCTTTGGATTAGCATACAAAGTAACGGGTTTCATTATGGTATTTTCACACCCCCTTACGGTCGCACGTGCGCGCACAAACTCATCACCTTTTATTCTTATTTCTCCCCTCTTCCTCTCTGACTTCCGCCACTTTGTACCGTTCAGTACCCCAGGCATTTTTCCTCTGCTTTCCTACCGTAGTTGCCCAGTTATCCTTTCTCTGCTCCCCTTCTGTTTTACAGAATTATTTATTTAGTGTTTTCAACTGTCTACGTTTGTGCCTGTGTGAGGCTATATGGACCATGTGTATTTCAGGAGTCCCCTGGGGGGAGAAGTGGAATTACAGGCAGTTTGAGCCACTGCCATGCTGTAGATGCTGGGAACCAAACCTTGGTCTTCTGCAAGAGCAGTGAGAGCTCTCAGCCACTGAGGCAGCTGTCCAGCCCTGCCCTGCTTCCCCATCCTTAACCCTAAAATCCTGGGCAATTTTTAATGGTTATTACATCAGAAGACAGATCTAAAGCCTAACACAATCTCAGAACACGCAGGTGCCTTCACGAAGTTCTGGAATTCACAGCCCCATTACCTAGCACAATATTCCACCTTTTCTTGGTCTTCATCCCAGGATAATTTGGTGGATCTTGTTAAAACAATGAAGTAACCACACTTAGGCACACTTCCAATTCCAACTAGTTACATGTTCTGCAATAGCTGCTTCTCTGGGTAGAGGATGCCAGCTTAAAGGACCATACGCGGAGCTCCCAGCATACACTGCTTCTGCTTGTGGGGAGTGTCCAAGGGTAAGCCTTTTGGCTTATCTGAAAATGTCTACAGTTTCCGGTTGATAAAGACTAAGTTCTTTAGCCTTCCCATTTGGTCTTTCTTCAGTGTATTTGGTCATTTTCCTAACATTTCTTTCTGTTTTTTATATTTCTCTATATTAAGGAGAAGAGTTCATTTACAGAATTATGAATGTGTAAGACTAAAATTTGCAGCATTAAGTCAGCAAGCTGGAAACTTAAAACAAAATGAAACAAAAACAGATAAAATAAAACCAAAATAAAACCCAAATAAGACCAAACCAAACCAAACCAACCAACCGACCAAACAAACAAACAAAAAACCAGCTGCTGCTGCAGCAGCAGCAGCAGCAACAACAACAACAACAACAAAGGACTTGCCTCTGGGATCAGAAGGTTGTCTAATGGACAGAATTCCTCCTTGCTTGGTGGAGAAAATCAGCTTTATTCCCTCAGTCCATCAAGTGATTACATGAGGTCCAGGAGAAGTAATCTGACTTATGCAAAGTCCGTTCATTTAATTGTTAATGATTCTCTCTAACACTCACACAGGGAAGGAAAGCACTTGAGCAGAGTATAATTTACTGAGGGGAAATACTCACTGTGTGTTTTGTGGAATGACTGTGAATCTTCTAAGGGATTCTCATGCTCAGGTGTTGCTTTCAGTCTGACTTAACTGCCGTGGTGAATAATGGTCACTTGTGTGTTTGAAAAGGTCTTCAAGTGATTCTAGCATGCCCTCTGCCAGGGCTGTGGATTGTGTTCACAGAGACAGAAATGAAAGGAAAGCTCTTTGCCTCTTTTTGTGCTGTGGAGTAGCCCAGGTATCAAGTAAATACTGGGCATGCAGATGACCCACAGATATCTGAGTGCATTAAACATTTCTCTACTTTGTGCTCTATGGCTTCTTGGAAGCTTCACTTTCTTCAATAATCTCATTTTTCCAGACTTATAAACTGGGTATAACAATAAATTTATTAATGGGTGTAGTTTTGAATAATATATGAAATGGAAAAAAACACATAGTAGATGATCATAAAAGTAAAAACCTTCCCGTTCCAAACTTTAGCTTCAGTCAGGTGCACAAGACTTAAAACATGTCTGAGACATGTCTCCAATGAATCCATGATTTATGGACAATTAACTAATGGACACAGTAGTGAGTGGCTGCAATGGGTAAAACCTGACAGTTTCTGTCTTAACCACTGGTTTCCAGGGTCTACCATTCCACCCTGGGGCACAGGACAGCAGTAGCTGTTAACTGCAGGAAGTGTTGCAATCAGATTTCTTAAAATGTTTCTGCCAGAACTTGCTGGATTAAACAAGAAAAATAACCTTTCCTATTAAAATGAACACATAGAATCAAGAAGTGGGAATGGGTCAGATGAGTTCGCTTGGTTTAAGCCCTGCTTGCAAGAGCATGCTTGATTTTCATTGACAGCAGTGTGTAAGGCAGGGACTAAATGGGAGAGGAGAGAAAGATGCACACAAATGTCCTTTCATTTAGCTATGGAGTGTGACATCTATATTTGTCTATGGAGTGTGTGTGTTACACATATACACACACACTTTGATAACATTCTCTGTCACATTTGTGATGCTAAAGAAAACCTGATCCACATGACTGGACTCTTAGCAAGTGAAAAGTTACTGCTAATTCTACATTCTTGCTAATATTCAGTTTAGTTTTTTTCTGTCTTGCTAAGAAACCTGGAAAGCCCTAACTGCCCCCTTTTATCCTTCCTCATCATATTCAGAAAACACACACAAAAGGAACAAGTGAGTTTCTTCAAAGAGCACTCACACATCTGTTTGAACAAGCAATTCCCCAGAGGGAAAATGCTGTACTCTGTGGTCTCGCTTCAAAGGAAGCCTTGGCGCTCTGTGACTCAAGGAGGGCATGCGGAGACAGGCAGCTGTCCGTATGGAGGAGCTCATTCAGCGAACAGCTCAACAGCTAAGAGGTGGGAACATCAATCACAAGGAACAGAGGGCAGGAGGCTCTGTGTTTGTGATTTTCTCAGAGGTGTCTACTGAGTGAAAAATGATGTCAGGAAATCTGGTGGTATGGCTGTTAACATGCTGGATCTTGAGCAGTTGCCTTACTGTGGACATGGTCTGAACCTGCTGAGGTGAGCTGGGTGTTGTGAAAATTGGTGTCTGGATTATTTTGATATCATCTCGAAACCTGTGCACTATCCACATCATTGCGTTCTCTGAAAGAGTCTTTCCCACAGCTGTGACGGTGCCCACAGACAGCTCCTCCTCTTCTCACCTCAAATGCAATTTTCAAACGAGCTCATTACAGACCCAAATGATGTCTTCCAAAGTGTGAGATGGGGAACTTAGAAAACCTGATTTTACACATTTTTTTTTCATGCCTGAGAAGGATAATCTAGGACATATGCCACATGTTGTGGTAGCATCTGGGGTTTCTGGTTTTGGTATTTTAGATTTCATTTTATTTTAGAGACAGGATCTTGCCTTATAGACACAGGGTCTTTACATAATATGTGCTGGCCTGTACCCATCGTTCCCTTGGCTTGGCCTCTGCTTACCGAGCACTGGATTAACAGATGCAAATCACCATGTCCTGCTTGGGACAACATCTTGTAGTCAAGCTATTTCATCAGAGAAATGTGAGGCTTGCATTTATCTGTAGAGTGTTATGTATTCATCAGAGGTGTTCAGAGCTGAAGTTCCAGGCTGAGGAGTGGGAAGTTGACCTGTTCCTGTACCCCAGGTTCACAGGGAGCAAACATCTTTGTTTCTTTCTTCTTCTAGAACGAGTTATTTTGTCTCAAATATTATCTATACACAAACCCTCCCTGCTCTACCTACCTCCATTCTGATAGCTCTCCCTGTTTCTGGTCCCTGTTTTAAATCACACACACACACACACACACACACACACACACACACACACACACACACCCTGCTGCCTCCCCTACAATGAGTTTAGTTTGAAAGTTGTTTCTGAGGTGGTCAGAATGAAAAGGAGCTAGGTATACAGAGAGCAACAGTATGAGAACTAGAAACGTGTCTGCACAGTGGTCACCATTCATGGTGACTCAGTCTCAGGTCCTAGAAGCTTAAGTGAGTTCTTAAATGTGCCAGCACTGGACAACAGTGTGTCCCAACCACCCTCTATTTTCCACCTGTGAGCATGTGAACATTTGAGCTTTCCCTTGCATGGTTTCTGGCGGCTGAATGGTGCATCCTCACCGTAACCTGTTGCAGCTGTTCCTTGGGGATACGATCCAGTGCTTTCCCTTTTTGTTTCTGAAATCCATATGGTATATGATCAAGGTTCAATGAATTTGATTGATTTCATTTTAAATACGAAACAATATTGTTAGGTTCCACCACTCCGCTGGGGTGTCCAAATGCACTGGCTCAGAGGGGACCAGAATGGATGGGATCCATGATCCAGATTCTCCACTGGAAAGTCCGCCAACACTTCACAGGCCAGGGTGTGTGTGTGTGTGTGTGTGTGTGTGTGTGTGTGTGTGTGTGTAGCAGAGTCCTGGACAAATGGGCTCCGCAGGACTCCAGTGGAATTTGTGGGAATGCCAAAATAGTACAGCTCTTAGTAAAGGACTAGGGAAGTTCAGTGGTGAGGGTCCATGGGCAAGCCGTTGGGAGCTATGGGGGCCTGGCTAGGTAGGTGGGTCCCTGGGCAAGCCGTTGGGAGCTATGGGGGCCTGGCCAGGTAGGTGGGTCCATGGGCAAGCCATTGGGAGCTATGGGGGCCTGGCCAGGTAGGTGGGTCCATGGGCAAGCCTTTGGGAGCTATGGGGGCCTGGCCAGGTAGGTGGGTCCATGGGCCAGCCTTTGGGAGCTATGCGGGCCTGGCCATGTAGGTGGGTCCATGGGCCAGCCTTTGGGAGCTATGGGGGCCTGGCCAGGTAGGTGGGTCCAAAGATCCAACGATGAATGCTTTGGGGAAGAGACTTCCCCTAAGTGCTACAGCTCAGTAAAAACAGTCTCAGAAGATCCTTGGTAAAATAGCTTGTGCTCTTTACTCCATGTGGACAAGGACTATATAAACCTTTGGGAGTGGGATGGAACTTGTTGGGAGAACGCATTCTATTGGCTGAGGCTAAGATGCTGGTGATGCTCTATTGCATGGGGAAGAAGTCCACATTCAAGGCTACATGACTACCTGTGACCACCTGGTGAAACCCTGCCCCTGACCTCCTAAAATAAATAAAAGAAACATGAAGTGAAACAAATAATTAGACCTTTAATTTTTATATTTTATAATACTGCAGACAAAAATTAAAGAGGATAGAGTTCAGGAAGATAAATATGGGTTTTATAAGATTCATTTAGTCATTATCACTTGACCAGAGTATCTTATGGCTTCAGAATGTGAGAAGTCAAATGTAGAGTTTGATCACATATGAAAAATTGAACAATGTTTTTCTTGTTAGGTGGGGTCTCCTTATGTAGCCCAAGCTGTTCTAGAATTCTTTATGTAGCTCAGGATGGCCTAGAATTCCTTATGTAGCCCAGGATGGCCTAGAATTCCTTATGTAGCCCAGGATGGCCTAGAAATCTTTATATAGCCCAGACTAGTCTGGAGCTCATGGTTTTCCTGCTTTAGTTTTCTGAACGGTGTGATTACAGGTATATGTCACTATGTCTGGCTAACAGATATCTTGCAACCTGCCAGATACGAATCACGATTTCTGTGACACTTCATTTCATAGAGTCTGTGCTCTTGTGTGGAATAGGGAGGTGTCTATTAGTAAATCGGCAAACCTCAGGATTGTGTGCCAAGAATCACGCGATGTTTTTGAAAGTGACTAGGGGTGGAGTATGGACTGCTTACGTGTAATTCCTGACCTTCTGGATGGGGAAAGAGTTCTAGGCATGTTGGCTGATTCTTCCAAGTCTGTGGAGCTTCAGACAGGGTGAGCGTAGTAAGAACAGGGCACAAGAATCTGTGCAAACCTGTGTGGGAGGACTGTGAGACTTCCAAAGGTTTTTCTAAAGATGTTTTAAGCACTCTGCAATATAAATTGAATATATCTGCAAGGTTAGATAGCACATTCTAAACTTGCAAACACAATAGTCATCATTCCTAGCATGGGGTAGAAGTTAAACTGATGCTGTGTTTACTGCAATAGTAACTTTACAAGTGAACAAGCCGGGCCAGAAGCACCACTTTTTATTTATCATCCATCCTTTCTACTTGTTCTCTGACATTTTCATGTACGTGTGCCTTTTGCTCATCTGCCCCATGACCTTCTCTTGTCTGCCTCTTTCTACTCCCAACAAATCCTTCTCCTCCTTTCATGGCTTTTTTAAAACAAAAATTACCCTCTGAGTTTAATTAGGGTTGCTTGCATGAGCCCAAGTGTGGGATTCTTTACTGAAAACCAGGCGGCAACTTAGTTGAATGTGCCTCACTACTGAAGAGAAATAACTCCCCCACTCCTGCCATCAGTAACCATTAACTGCTAATAGCTCCTCAACTAGAGGTGGGGCCTCATGAGTCTCTCCCCCATCCCATTGGAAATGTGACCTGCTCAACCTTGTGCAAGTCTCCTTCAGCTCAGCACGGGCTCTGGAGTCCCTGAGTGCACCAGCCATGCTGTGTTCAGAATGCAGCACTTCAGTCCAATCCTCCGTCTCCCAGCTCATACCATCTTTCTCTTCTCCCCTGTGATCTTCTCTGAGCTTTGTGTGTGATGCAGATGTTCTGTTTAGGAACAAGCATCTCAACACTTACGCTGGCTATGTGTTAACTGATGTGACTGCACAGACAAGCTTGTCTGACCGAGACTCAGAGCAGCAGTAACGCACGGATACAAACACAAGGATTTAAAAAGCAGTTTGACAACATAGTCATTCAGCAAAACAGCACTAGAAAGCTCCTCCCCTAGAGCCCATGACCTCCTGAACCATGAGCTCTTTTGACCTGTTTTACAGCACCAGGCACGGATATGCTGTGTAATTGGCCTCACAACCAATTCAAAATGTTGTCTTATCAGAAGTGCAGTGTTATCCTCACAACAGTCTTGCCATCACTGCACCAATGAGTGCATCTTGCTTGCCAGGCCAGTGTTGTAGCACACAATTCATTGATGACTTTTCTCATCTGGTGGCCTAGACAGCACTTTCAGTAGTGCTGAAAGCTAGCCAGCAGGGAGGAAGCTTCTGGTGTGTTTCACTTTGCTTTATGTTCTGTAATGAAACTGTCTGATATTTTTAGCAGTACGGTCTTGCCTTCTAGTTCTGGTGGAAAACTAAAGTGATCACTACAGCTTGTCCTGTTTGGCAGCATAGGGGTCCTCCCTGGCCCTATTTTCTCTTCATGAGCAAATATCCCACATCAGGAACAGGGATTTTGGTTTTATAACCTATGGGTTCTGTGAGCACCAATGCAGGGTACCTCAGTTCAATCTCTCTTTATTTAGGATTTATTTATTTACTTTATGTATATGAATATACTATACCTGTCTGCAGACACACTAGAAGAGGGCATCAGATTCCATTACAGATGGTTATGAGCCACGATGTGGTTGTTAGGAATTGAACTCAGGACCTCTGGAAGAGCAGTCAGTGCTCTTACCCAGCGAGCCATCTCTACAGCTGCCAATCTCTTTTTTTAAAATAAAAAATCTAACTTGCAAAATACTGAGTTCACACATTCTTAGTTTTTCTGTATCCCCATCTAGAGCCTCCGCCTCCGCCATCTCTAAGCCTCCGCCTCCGCCGTCTCTAAGCCTCCTTATTTACCAGATCTCCTCATCCCCACTTAGGGCGTTCTAATGTCCTCTCCGCTCTTCTTAAGGCTTCCTCTCCTTTCCCCTTTAGGGACCTTTTCAACTTCTTAGTTTCTATAAGACACGCCAAATTAAACACAAAAATTTAAAAACTTGAAGTTAGGATCTACCAGTGAGATAGACTATGGCGCTCATCTTTCTGTGCTGGGGTTAAGCTCCTCAGTGCCAGGGTTACGTCACTCAATAGAGTAGTTTTCAGTTTCATTCACTTTCCTGCAAATTTCATTTTTTTATATAGATGAAAGTAATTCTGTTGTGTATATGAACCACTTTTCATTATCCGCTCATTAGTTGATGGACCTTTATACAGATCCCATTTCCCTCACTAGTGTAAATAGAATCCGGATGCATAGATACCTCTGTAGCAGGATGTAGAGGACTTTGAGTATACGCCCTGGGGCTGTGCAGCTGGGTCATAGAGCAGTTCTATTCTTAATGAGAGCATTCATTCATTTACCATTTATGTATTTACTTACTTATTTATGATTTATGACCTGAGAGCTTCACATGGTCTACTTTTATTGTATTCCTTCCCGTGCTCCAACTTCTCGCAGATCTCCCTTACCTCTGGTTCATCCACGTTCATGGTTTTCCTCTTTAAAAATAAAATTGTCATTAAAAATCATGAAGACAGCCAGGCATGGTGGTGCACACCTTTAATCCCAGCATTTGGAAGACAGAGGCTGGTAGATTCTGAGTTCAAGACCAGCCTACTCTATAATTTGAGTTCCAGGACAGCCAGGACTGTTACACAGAGAAACCCTGTCTCAAAAACAAACAACAAAAAGTTATGGGGTCTGATTTATGTTAGGCCCACCGTAGAGTATAGTTGATCAATACAGTGATCAGTATCAATACAGTAGCACTGATCACTCTATTGAAGAAAACTGAGTTTTACCCCCACACTAGGTATCATTTGTGATTAGTTCCTTCTCTAGATGTGTGTGCTAGTTCATTTCATGATGGCAGCCAGACTTTGTGGCACTTATTTTGAAGACATGAAAGGGTCATGGAGAGCAGTTGAAGCTTGGCTGTGAGAAGCCAGGAGAGGCCAGGTATAACCTCAGTAGCAACTAAAGGCCTAAAGCTGAAGGGGTCGTGAGAGAAGCTGAGGCTTGGCACCATGAACAAAGCCCAGGAGAGCTCATTGGGGAAAGTGCTCTCCAGGTGCTGCAGAGACTCTGACATTTTAGAGAGGCCAGTACAGTGGGATGACCACCAAGGACAGCAGCAGCTGGGGAATGGAGCCAGCCTGAACCTAGAAGATAAGCTTCGTGCACTGTAGATGGTTATCTAAGCTCTTTTCAGGACCCCTTCTGGGTTGTTAGTAGATCCCAGATGTTCAACAGTCCTTACTCTGGTTAACCTTCAGAGTGCACTTCTCACGGTCTGATGCAGACAATGAAGCCCTGTCTGCTTCTGACAGTTCTTACAAGTTCCTGACCACCTTGTTCCCATGACGAGTTGAATGAACACAGCCCACACTGCATATGTGTCCATACCCCACTCTTTGAAACATGGGAATTACTGTTATTTGGAAAAAGGTTCTTTCCCAGTGGGGGACTGTTATTGAGGCTACCACAGAGTACTCTCCCTTAAATCCTTAGACATGTCCCTGATGACACCTGCTTGGGGTTTCTAGAGTAGTGCACTGTGAAAGCCATCTGATGTAAGGAGCCACCATGCTGGGTAGACTTGTCACAGCATCCCCAAGAAGCTGAAATTTCCATTTCAGACTGTTTTCTAGGTTCTTCTGCCTCTGTGTGTGCTGACAGGTTTCCCCAGACTAGTGTGCCTCCTTTCTTTCTTACAATGCTGTTTGTTTGTTTCTTTTTATTCACGAACCATTTGTTTTTTTGAGAATCACACACACAAGTAATCTGTATTACAGTAATCCCATCCTTCTTTGCCCCCCACCCCCACTCCTCCCATGATCTCCTTCCCCTGCCACTTCTCAGATTCAAATCCCTTCTTCTACGATGTATATCACAGGCATGGACACACACACGCACTCACACACACGCACACACGCACTCACACATGCACACTCACATACACACGCGCACAGGCACGCGCACACACACACACACAAACACACGCGCGCGCGCACGAGTCCAAATAGTGCTGTCCATGGGTTTGGGGCCGGCCCGCTCTTGCTGCTTCATAGCATACCCAGAGACTATTCTCATTTATTCCAGACCACTAGATCTTTTCTTTTTTTAAACCTTGATATTTGTTTCCTATGCTCCAGATTTATTTTTCCAGCTTTCTACTGGACACTTCTTGTTTTGGGGACAGGATCCCACTATGTAACCCAGGCTGGCCTTGAACTCATGATCCCTTTCTCTGCCTTCCTAGGATGGCAAACATGTCACCATAGTTTGCTTCTACTACATACATTAGTTAACTGTCCCTCTGTCTGTCCGAACTGTACTTATATTTCCTATCACTTTCCCCAGTCTCTGGTGCTAAGGGTTCAATCCAAGGCCTTGTGTAGCCTGGTCAGCCTTCGACCATGGGCCACACACTCAACTTCCAATTGTTCTTTTCATGTTCTATTTTCTTGGAAGGGCACTTTAAAACCACCTCTCTTGCAAACTCTCATTTCCTGTCAGTCCTTACTGAATAAAATTTCAAAGACAGAATTAATTTTTGTAACTACAGTGTACTTTCAGACACAGTGAAATAGTTAAAAAGTAGAAAGAAAGAAAGGAAGGCAGGCAGGCAGGCAGGCAGGAAGGAAGGAAGGAAGGCAGGCAGGCAGGCCTTGAGCCTGAGGGTGTTAGATCCCCCAGTATAGGAGAATGACAAGGAGGGAAGACTAGAGTGGGTGGGGGGTGGGGTGGGGAGGTGGGTTGGAGAATATCCCCATACTGGCAGGGGGAGGGCGGAGGGAATGGGGAGGTTCCAAAGGGGAGATCTGGAAAGGGGGAAACATTGGAAATGTAAAGAAAATATGAAAATAAAAAAAAAAAAAAAAGAGGGAGGGAGGAAGAAAGAGGCAGGCTTACCCCGAACCCCATTATCTAAAACCATGTCCACCAACAATTTAGTGTAGTTTCTCCACAGCCATTATTTATATAGTTATGATTAGAGGATTTTGTACAGTCATGAGTAAAGAATGAGGTCTGGACATAAGGCTCAATGGTAGAAGCTTTTTTTGAAAGACGAATGAACTTATCCCTTTTCTTTTCAAGATGGTTAATATTTAGATTTAAGTATCCTCTTAAAACAATTCTTGATCAATCACCTGCAACATCCTAAATTAATTTGAAAATAGTGCTTGATCACCTTCAATCTTATCTGAACGGCAGCCAGGACTAACTGGTTTTCTGCCTTGTGACTTGTCACAGTGAATGGAGTGTGAGACAGTGTATTCTGACCGTACTCTGCATCGCCTGGACCTGCTAAAGAAGGATCGCAGGCAATCGCTCCCGGAAGTCATCACTCATTTCTGATTTCTTAGTTGATGGTGATATGGGAGGGACACATGGCTCAGACAATGCCGCACCTGAAGATTATTCAGCTCATAAACTCATTGATGATTTCAAAACTGGGCATAAATGCTCTCCCTCCTATGACAGCACCTTCTAATGCTGCATACCTTGTCACTGTTTCTCTCAGTAAGATAGTGAAGCTATTAACTTACTTTCTTAGCTGAAAGGCAATGTCAAAGTATCTATAACCTGTGAATACCGTTGATGGTTCTCTCCCTAGAGTGTGTAATAAAGTCGGCACCTTTTTCGTTCCTTATGATTGTTTTAGATTTATTTATATTATCTTATGAGTGTTATGCGTGCAAGTGTGTCTGTATAGCTTATGTGTGCTCGTGCCTGAGAAGGTCAGAAGAGGAATTCATGTCCCCGAATGGGAGGTGCAGACAGTTGTGAGCCACCATGTAGGTGCTGGGAACTGAACCTGGGTCCTCGGGAAGAGCATCCAGTGCTCTAAACTGCTGAAGCATCTCGTCAGCCCATCTTTTCTTCTCCTCTCTCCTCTTCTCTTCTTTCTTGCTCTCTTTTCTTTCTCTTCCTATTTTATTTTCTTTCTTCCCCCTTCTCTCTCCTTCCTTCCTTCCTTCCTTCCTTCCTTCCTTCTTTCTTTCTTTCTTTGGTTTAGGTAGCCAGGCTGGTATTAATCGCCTAATCCTTCTGCTCCAGCCTCTCAGATGCTAGGCTCCCTCCCTCACCACATCCGGCTTGGTGTTTTGTTGTTACTATTCTTTGTGACCTTGTTTGTACTTTTGTTTTCTATATTTTGAGGAATTAATGTCATAAAAGCTGTTAATTTTCTATATACATATAGAAAATACATATTCTATATTCATAATGTGAGAAAAATCCTTTTTCAGTTTATCAGCAACAAGATTAGAGTTTTTCAAAAGAGATGATTAAAAGAAAGTGCCAGCTGGCTAGATACTGGTAGGGTACACTTGTGCTACATGGTCTGCTGGCTCAAATGTAGAACCCATGGCAACTTGGGAGGCCCTGAATGCCAGAGACTTTCAGCGATAGTATCTAACAGGTAGGCTGGTGTCTCAGTACATTTCTGTTGTTGTGATAAGACACCAGGACTAAGACAATAGTTTCAGACTTGACCATAACCACAGGGAGCATGGCAGCAGGAAGCAGGCACAGCTCTTGAGCAGAAGCTGAATGTTTACATCTTGATGCACAGGCAAGAGGCATTGAGAATGATGTGGGCTTTAGAAACCTCGAAGCCCACTGCCAGTGACAAACCTCTTCCAACCAGGCCATGCTTCCTAAAATGTTCAGAACAGTTCCACCAACTGTAGATCAAGCATCCAAAATGTGACTGTTTGGTGGCCATTTTCCTTCCAGCCATCACAGCTGGCTATTAGTAAAGTGGAGTGAGGTGGAAATGTAAGGGTTCTTTGAGCCAGCTGTGCTGGGGCAAACACATGAAGGCGTGGTTTCCTGAAGTGGACACAGGTGAAAGCCTAAGACGGACTGGTGAAGGAACGTTTCGCTGAAGCAGACACAGGAGAGAGATGTTCTGCTAAAGCAAGCATGTGAAAGGACACGGGATGAAGGATTCTCTGCTACTAATGAGCATGTATTGCTCTGCCGTATAGTGCGTAGTTGAGCTCCGTTTGTCCGGAATCCGTAGACTTCGGCTGAGGCAAGGCACATGGAGGACACGTGATACCCGGAGGGTGTAAAGAGGACCAGATGGAGACCTATTCATAGAACTCACGCAACGGCATAGTAGGGAATAACAGGACCGGACAGTGTGGCAGAGGCGGCGTTTGGCTCGCTGACACAGCTAGCTGTTCAACGCCTGCGAGTCTCCCATCTTCACTGATCGTCACTTCCCTGAGAGAGCCGCAGTGGGAAAACTTCTCCTGGTGTCCCTCCAGGTCCCTCCTGCTGACTTGAGCCAAGACTGAGGCCAGGCCGTCTCTCCTAGTTCTTGTCACCACTGTTGTTAACCCGACTCTACTGAACTGGACTGCTGGTGTATCTGTGAACTGTTGGCGAGTGGATCGAGCTGCCACTGCCTGCTAACCTGTGAACTGAACTGCCGATTTCCAGACAACACAGATGGGAGTTGCTCCAAAGAACCTTTCTAAACAGGTCCACTTCCCTCCCCACTCCCACCCCTACATCCTTTCTTTCCCACTACCTCTGGTGGGCGGTGGGCTACAAGGGAGGTTAAAGCGTTTAAGAACCGTCATTAAAAATAGGATTTGAAAAAATTTAAAGCTCCAGGGAAGTCTGTGGCAGGGAGTATTAGCATCGTCTCATACACAGAGATTGTTTCAAAGACCAGAGGCAAGGCAAGATTCTGTCATTTTCTGTTCTGTTTTGCATGGTGGTATGGTGTAAATGTGAAAAGTCTTCCAGAGGCTCTTGTGTTTAAACACTTGGTCCTTAGGTGGTGCTGATGTTTGGAAGGTGGCTGGATCCTTAGGGGCTGGAGCCTGCTGTAGCAAGTGGGCTGTTGGAAGCAGGCCTATGGTTTATCAGCTTGGCCCTGCTTCCTGTCTACTCTCCTGTCTCCTGACTGCTGACTCATGCTCCTGCAGCCACATCTTCCTCACCATGATGGATTATATCCTTCTTTAGGTTCTGAGCTAATAACCCTTTCCTTCCCTTAGATTGCTTCTTGTAGTTGTGTGGCCACAGAATAGGAAACGTGACACATGGTATAGGAGATTTACTCTCCAGCTCTGTTTTGCTAGGCAAGTGGTCTACCATTTTTGATAGGGGCTGACTGTGTAATTTAGGAAGGCCTTGAACCCCGGGTCCTTCTGTCTTTGCCCTGCTGGGAGTTCAGGTGTGTGCTGCCCCAATTCTAGGATTTTAGAGAAGATGTCTTGTGAACACAAGACATAATTGGGGCTGCTCAGAGGGGATACTATACAAGGGTGGGAGCCAGAGGGAGGTACAGAATTTGGTGAACTGAGGGGGTCTGTAAAGGTCAGAAACCAAAATGGATGCTCCTTTCAAGTGCTGACAGGCTGAGCTGTGCTAAATGCTTCATGGCAAGAATGGACTTGTTGCTTTCTGTCATGTGTGACTTACACAGGCAGCACATTCTTAGAAAACTGGGGGTTAGTCCTGACCCCCTGCTGTGCCAGCAGCTTCTGGGGGGCACCAGTATTGCTGTCTATCAATCACACTTCCATTTTTTTTTAATTTTTGTCATTTTTCTTTTCGAATTTTTAAATATTGGAATGAGTTTAGGTTTACGAGGGAACTTGCAAACATAGTATAAAGCGTCCAGTTAGCCTTCCTGCAGTGGCCCATTTTGCTAACATTTCATGTTTTAGTATGGATTTCTCCAGACGAAGTAGGCCACACAGCACTTATACAAGAAAGTACCGGCTTTCCCAACTTCCTTGTTGTTGTTGTTGTTGTTGTTGTTGTTCCTTTCACATAGCTTCCTATTCTAGGTCATCAGGACCTTGCATTGAACAGAGTCACTGAAACCAAGGATAAAAGCAATTACACCCTCTAGCTTCTGTCCTGTCATGGTTCAGAGACCATGAAGTTAAGCCTGCCCCTAACTTTGCTGAGGCTTTGGTCATAATGTTAGCGGGTGCCTGTGTGTTTGTTTTCTCTGTTTTTGAGGAAGTTGGAGGGAGCTCAAATACTCAAAAGCCACTGACCCTTCACTTGAGCAGATGTCTAATAGATGGCCTTTCAAATCTCCATCCTCAGGGAGATGTTAATATTGCTATCCTCTGAACATTCATCCAAGAAAGAAAAATGGCACGTGTTCCCAAAACCCTTTACCTCCAGCACTTTCCAAGTCTCACATCACTCTGCTTCTTTACCCCACCCAAACCCCATGGCCTCAACTTGAAGGGTAGACTTGAGATTCACAGCCATAGCCACATTTTGTCAACTTATGAATAGACTTTCTTAACCCTCACTCCCCTCATGATTGGCAGGGAATTTGGCAAATAGGCCCCATTTGGTGACATCTTTTTGGTTTCCTCCATTTAGTGACCATTTTTTAGATTTTCTTTGTCACAACGTTGGCACTTTGCAGAGGCTCATATGGAAATTCCCTCCTTTTTCTTTATGTATCAGCTATTACATTATGACTCAGTTTGGGTTCTGGGTAATCAGTAGGAGACACAGAGGCCAAGCGCTTCTCATGGCACCTCTGTGCATCAGGTCAATTGGTGCCAGGTATGGGTCACATGGTAATGTGATGGATGTCTGCTCAGTTTCAAAAGTTACTAGTTTTCTCTTTGTAAATGAGTCTAAGTATAGGGGACTGGATCTCAAACTTCAGCATGCACCAAAGTTAGCAGAGAACTAGTTAAGAATACCAATTTTGGGGCCTTTTCCCCAGAGTTTTTGATTTAGCAGGCCATAGTAGGGTCTTTGCCTTTGTAGGTGCTGCTGTTGGACCTATAGACCAGTGCCTGAATATTTGTCCTACTGTGGATTAAGATACCCTGACAAAAGCCACTCGAGGAAGAGAAGTTTCATTTAGTTCTAATTTCAGTCCATCATGAGAGCAAGGCACCATGGCACAGAGAGCTACAGATGCCGGCTTGCTGTGGTACAACTGCCTCTCTCATTTCATGCAGCCCAGGATCCCCTGCCCAGGTAAGACAGAGATTCCCACACCAGCGATCACATAAAGATAATCACCTACGGACATGCCCAGAGACTTGTTTCCCAGGTGATCTTAATTGTCAGTTGACAATTAACACTAATCACCATCACCAAGGTCACACCCTTTAAACTCTTAGACACATTCACACCCTGATAGTCTAGGGCAGTTGTTTAATTGCTGGGCCTGAGTCATCTGAAGAGAGACACTAGAGACACATCTGAGAGAACCTCTAGAAATAGAATGTACATTCCCAGGCCTAACCCTAAATTATGATAAAGAAGACGGGTGGATTAGAGAGTTGGAATGTTCATTAATGCAAGCCATGCTGGGGAACCCCTAGAGCCACTTCCGTCCCACCTCAGTTGGATGAAGAGTCATTTGGTGATGGCCTGTGGAGAGTGGTTAGGCAGCAGCTGGGTTCCAGCAGCTTCTGCTCCTGGAATCCCGGGAAGCAAACAGGACTGAATCACAAGCCTCAGGCCACTGAGCTCAGACCTCTAGTCCTTTATTCATCCCAGCACAGCCTCCACACCCCTATGCTTTGTCTGAATCATGTGATTTCCTAGAGGCACACTGCACCCGGCAGCTAATTCCAGCATCAGCCTGAATTAGCTGAAAGCCTGTGACAGAAGGAAATCACAACCCAATACACTTTATTTCACTGGGTGGGTTTCACATGGTTCAGTTTGCCAACATCTTCTTAAAATACCTACTTAATCTGGTCTAACAATGCTCCCCACAAGACCCATAGGTCATTTAACAGAAACCCTAATACCAGGCTTGAGAAGCCCCCCTTTGAGTTTTCTGTTAGGTTGTACAGAGTTTCCCCAAACATTACAAGTTGTTGTTATTTCCCCTGGCTTCCTCCAGATGTGGAAGGTTTTCTGAAGACACCATATACATCAGATGTAGGCCCCTGAGCTAGAACTGACTTGAAAGCCTCCTCCCCAAGGACTCTTTCATGGTAACAGAGGGTACCATGCAAGCTTCCAAAAGAGGGAAGTAACCAACAGTCCTACCTAGGTAGGATGCCTACAAACCACATGTAGCAGCACAGCATGATAACCCTAAGGGTGTAGTACTGGCATACATACCTTGGCAGTAACCAACAGCTCTCTAGTTACATTTATTCAGAGAAAAATCATGCCTGGTACTGGAAACCTAACCAACCACCCAGCGTTGTGAAGTTATGAATCTTGGAGGAGAACCTACAATTGCCACTTAATGTGTAAGAAGCACAATCCCTAACTACATTCTAAATATTTGTCCCTACAGCCACAGATTAAATGTAGTCCTCACTCCTCATCAAGGAAACTTCTCTTTGCAACAAACAAATGCAGATCATTACAGAAACCCATAAGCAACTAGAATGCAGAGTTGTGGAGTCCAGTCCCAGCTGATAAATAAACCACACAGCTGCTCCTAAGGCTCAGGGCTCATTGTAGAAGAGGAAGAAAGACTGTAGGGGTAGGAGGACCAGAGGATTTGCAGTGAGATCATGTCTGTAAGAAATGTCAGAAGTTACACCCATATAGTCTCTCCAACATGGCAGTTTAAACAGGACCTGAACAAGTACAACATGAATAAACTTGCTAACATGGATAGGGGAAAGGTCTCAACCCTTCAAAAAAAATTATAGACACCTAAGGAATGCTGAAGGAAGGAAAAGTCCTCCCTAGGGAATTGCCAACTGGTTGTCCTATGCCCACAGGCCAGCCTTGAAAAGTTCACACACATAGATAGCATCATACAGACTGAGCAGGTTGAATTATGGATTTAGGAACATGCACACATACATTTGTAACAACAATGAACGAATAAAGAGGAAGGAAGGATACATGAGAGGTTTGGAAAAGGAAAGGGGAGAGGGAAATGAGGGAAATGGTGTAATTATAACCCCCAATTATTTAAAGACCAGCCAGACAGTGGCTGTGAAATGGCAGTGAAAATGTAGAAATCTGGTGTAGAATAAATAATCATAATTTCCCAAATACCACTCACTAGTGATAGACCATAGGATCTCTGTCTTACTAAATAGACATCTACTCCCAGCAAGAGGAGGAAAATGATATTTTTCTTTAATTCTTTCTCCCCCCTGCCCTTCTACAGTTTTGACGTTATTTATTATCCCTGAAAATGTATATGGTTTGGGAGTCTTATATTCTCTGAAATATAATAAACTGATACTCTGCTCTGAATTCCCTCTCATAAATGTTTAAAAAAAGAATCTAAATGTGACGTTTTGTTGAATGAACTCATGTTTCAAATATAGTTTAAAAGTTAAAAATAAAATGTTTTGTACTGATAAGATTGTTTGGTACTGTGAATGTTACAAACCAATAATTCAATAAAAATTGGGCAATAAAAGTACCTATCCTACAGGTTCATGCTATGTTGCTAGGGATCCATATGAAAGCATGGGTTGATTTAGCACAGTTTCAATCTCTTTCATACCATTGGAGGCATTGTGCACATCTCCTTCTAGCTCCCCCCCAAGGAGACACCGAGTGGGGATCTTTCATTCTGCAGGCACTGAGGTGCCTAGTGTGCTTTTCTCAGCTCTACAACTTCACACTGACTACATGAAATTCAGTATGCCCAAATAATGTACATCTGTAGAGTGTCTATATCTTTCTATAAAAAGTGTGTGTGTGTGTGTGTGTGTGTGTGTGTGTGTGTGTAGAAAATCAAATGAGTATGTTCCATGAGTCCAGAAGCTACATCATTTATGAGGTGATTAGAAATGCACCAACGGGAGGGACTGCAGAACCACTTAGTTTCAGTTGCTCTTCTAGGTTGCTATGGAGTCTGGCCCATTGATAACAAAGGAAATGGAGAGAATCTGATGGAAAGTGGGAACAGATGACAACCCCTTACTGCCCAAAGCCAAGAATATAATTCCCTCAACAGGAGTACATTCCAGCGTCTCCCAACCTCATCATTTCCCTCACATGGCCATAGTAGTAGGTCAATAATGTTGTACTTGGGGGATTCGGAGTGTGGCTCAACCGTGGCACGTCTGCCTATTGTATTTAAGACCCCACGCTTCATTCCTAACAGAACCAAAAGTAAAATTGCATTTGCTGATGGTGATGGAGACAAATGACAGATATTCATGCTAGTCTGTAGCTGGCCTAAAACATAGAAAGCACTGTACAGCACATACCTTATTTGACCCATCGTACTAGCTTGCCACATGAGCCACATACATCCTGGAGGGTGACCATAGGCTGCTGCAAACTCAGATTATACCAAAACTATGGCTGGCTGCACTTGATGGGCATTTATTTCCTAGCACAGATTAACATATCCTTACTGCATAGTTGCAGACAGTGATGAGTCGTTCTGAGTCCTAACCAAGAAAGACTGGAAAAGATAATCACAAACTGCATTTCCATGGAGCAGATGGTATGTGTCTGCACCTTCGTTCCAGGGCTGTGCTAACTTCTGCTGCTGTGATATACCCAGGTGAGGTGGGAGTATATAGACATCTGGTAGGTGTGTGCATGTTCGTGTGCGTGTGCATGTTCGTGTGCGTGTGCACGTGCGCGTGCGCGAGTGAGAGTGAGAGAGAGAGAGAGAGAGAGAGAGGGAGAACAAGCAAGGAGAGGCTAACATGCTGAAGCCATTGGTGAGACCTGTGCAATTCAGAATACAGGGGTTAACATTGGTGATGAGCTGGGTATGGTGCCATGTCCTTGAATCCTAGTGGGATTTTTGTGCATTCAAGGATTTTGTGCAATGTCCAGTCCAATCTACATTGGTATTTTCAGACCATCAGGGTTATATAGTGAGGCCTTGTATCAAACAAAAACAAAAGCAAACTCTCATCAAAGAAAAACAAACAACAAAACATAATTCAGAGACTGGAGAGATGGCTCAGTGGTTAAAAAGACATACTTCTCTTTAAAAGGATCTGAGTTTGGTTTGTAGCACCTATGCCATGTGGTTCACACCTACTCACCCTCCAGACAGATCCCGCAACTCTGGCCTTGGAGGGCATCTGCCCTCATGTGCACCTAGCCACACATGGACATACACACACAGTTAAAAATAAAATAAACTTCAAAATTGGTCCTTATTGAAGGTTCTTCCACTTTTGAAGACTGAGGTGTCCAGCTTAGTCAAGCCCCTTAAAATCATCCCTCCAAATACAGCTTACTGCATTTTGTCTCTGCTGACATCCATAGAGACCTTTGGTTCAAGGTATGGATATAATCAAGGAATATCCTGCAGACTATGTTGCAGACGAAAGTCTTCTTGCTTTGAGTGGAGCAGCATTCAGGGAGACAATCTGCAGAATGTCAGGGATACAGTAACAACGTGAGCTGTGATTGACAGTCCCTCTGATGCTGGATTATAGTGACAGGAAAAAAACAAAACAAAAACAGAATTGCCCAGTGTGTGTATGGGACACTACAAGATAGACTTCTGGTGTTTTAAGGTAAGGTCATACCATTAGCAGGAGAGATATATGTTATATGCCTTTTAATAAAAAATTTCTTGTGTTATGGAGTCAAGTAACAGTGGAATTCTAAACTAGAGGTCTCAACAAGTAATGGAACTATCCATTATGAGATGGGTTCTTTAGATGCACAGATTCATCACCCCGCACAGGCCCAGCAGCAGTCCACCATAAGAGTTACCTGTGCAGCAGTCCACCATAAGTTATTCCACCATCTGTGCATTCGAGATCAAGCTTAGTAACTTCAAAAGTCACAAGGTAATCTCATAAACAAGTAGCTCCAAGTCCTGTGCCACCTATCACAATACCAGAAGCCCCCACCATCAGATGGTACTTGGGAAAATACGGAAACAAGTATAAGCCAATTAAAGGGTGTGTGTGTGCACATGCTGTATGTGTTAGCCAGCTCAGTGTTGGGGTGAGTGATAAAGGCCAATATAGTTTATTACTTTGGTAGCGGTAAGGGGCTTAAGAGGTAGGGAAGGAAGTTGTTTCCATGAACAAAGTGGTTTATCTGTCACCTATTTCATGTGGAGGGAGCAGTGGCTTGGGACAGTAATACAGATTCAGTACCAGGTAGACTAATAACATAGGCTGTTTGAGAATCTGCTAGGATGGACTGGAGTTATGCAAACAGGCATGGATGGTGCAGAATGGAATGGAGATGTTTGACTCCTGTTAATGAACACCAGAAAGCATCCATCACTTGAACAACCAAGCAACAAAACAACCTTGCCAGTGAGGGTTAGCTCCTGCTTGAACTTCAGGTGCTGCCTCATGAATAGACAAGTCAGGTGGTAGAGACAGATGTTAGCCTGAACTCTGTGTCATGGTCTAGTCTTCCGAAAATCTAAGTTACCAGCCACAGAGCAACATCATCCCCCTGTGATGTCTTGTTCAGGAAGGCTTCAGTACACAAGGCACAAGGATCTATGTCCATGTGGTGAAAAGGCAATGCACCTAAGGTGGGTAGTAGCGTGTTCGTTGTGGGGATTTTAATGCCTTGTATTTGAGAATCACCAGTCATTTCTTACTCTACTATATCGAGTGGGAATAAACTTACAATATTTATACATTAACATAAATAAACCATGGTATCAGGTTGCCTAGCTTCAGAACGAAGAACTAACCAAAGTATTATTGTCTCTTTACCATGATAGCTGGGATATTTAGTCAGTGGTGCACATAAAGTATCTTGATCTTCTTAGGCATATAACCTTAGTTGCTCCATTTAGGTTTGTTGAGTAATTGTTAGAAAACAATTGACCTGGTCAGTTATCTTCACAGTTGCTGAGGGGTTGGGAAACTGAACATTTTAATGGGAATAACAGAAGCTGTGGCACCTTTCCTGTCTTAAGGAACTTTGTAGCATCCACTTTTCTTACACCGACATTAGACAACAAGCACTGCTTAGAACCCACCGGGAAGTCCACAGAGGCTGGTGGCACAGAAGGATGAGTTTGTCCTTCAGATTGCTGTTTGGAGTTCTGCTTTCTAGTTGCTGTGTTTCCCATCCTACTTCTGGTCACATATTTTGAGCCAGAGCAAGTACTTGTATAGTAGAGTGTTACAGTCAAGATTGAAAAGAAGAGAAGTCACTCTGAACGAAGGAGCTTGCTAAGTGTCTGGCGCTGTCAGAGCAAGACCAGCTGATGCAAGCTACACCTAGAGCCTGGAAAGCAGTCTCTTTCCTATCATGTGTGTTAGTCCTTTGCTCAGCAGTATATAATGGTGGTTCTGACCCCAACTACTTTGTGTTTTGGGGGGAGAAAGTTTTTCAAGACAGGGTTTCTCTGTATAACCCTGGCTGTCCTGAAACTCAGAGATCCCCCTGCTGTGCTTCCCCAGTGCTGGGATTTAAAACATTTGCCACCACTGCCTGGCTCCTGACTACAAAAATTTCAAATGTTAGGTACGGTGTATGCATACTCTCTAGCTTTTAATTCAAAGTATCAAGAAGAATATAAAATCACCAATCAGCCAGTCTGGTGGCTTTTTACAAATCACCTCTGGGGAATGAAGCCCTGGGCACAGGAGTCTTGTGGTATAAGATAATTACTTCCTAGTCATCTTAATGATTTCAGTGTTCAGAGTTGTGTTAAAAACATGTTCCAAACCCATTTCAGGGAACACCAATTCACACATCCGTATGAAGCAGTTTTCACTGAGTTGCAATGGTGGACCAGCTTCAAGGAACATGGAAATCTGTTTCTTGTGAAAATTTTGAAAACTACATGAAGGAATTGGGTGAGCCATGTCTATGTGTACATTATGTCCAGCATGAGCCATGTTTGAGTGTATATTATATCTAGCATGAAAGATACTTTGGTGATGTATGACATGTTTGTGAAGTAAGAGTCTTCTGGTCCCTCTAAGTTTTCACATAGGAAAAATAATGTTGATTCACCACCAAAATAGAGTTCTGTATAAACTAGATTGAGATTGGTATAATCTCCATGGACCCGTAGAAACTAAATGCATATACACCATTCATTAAACAGAAAACTGTTTTAGTAAATAATGTATGATAAAGACATACTTTAAAATAGTAACTGTTTTTATAGACGCTGGCTCTAATGTTTAGGGACTTTAGTTTTCTTACCTCTGGTGGATGCTGGCATTCCTTGGAGTGTAACCCCAGCACAATGTTGGCTGCCATGTCTTACCTCTGGTGGATGCTGGCATTCCTTGGAGTGTAACCCCAGCACAATGTTGGCTGCCATGTCTTACCTCTGGTGGATGCTGGCATTCCTTGGAGTGTAACCCCAGCACGATGTTGGCTGCCATGTCTTACCTCTGGTGGATGCTGGCATTCCTTGGAGTGTAACCCCAGCACGATGTTGGCTGCCATGTTCCCGCTGCCTTTTTTCCTTCTATAGTCTAATATCTCTTTCCTTTAAAAATATTTTTATTTTTAATTATTATTGTATTATGTAAACACGATGCATGTGTGTGTGTGTACATGTGTCATGGTGTGCTGTAAAGGTCAGAGGACATCTCTGTGGAATCTTGGTGTTTTCCTTCTATGTTGTATGTGTTCTGGTATTGGATTTAGGTCACAAGGCTTTTCTTTCCCCTCTCAGCCATCTCTCCAACGCCTTCATTCTCTTATGGGCGTGTCATGATTGCAGAGGGTTCTTTCACCATCCAGGATAATCTCCTTATAATCTCTGTGCTGCACACCTTCTAAGTTCCCCCAGCAGGTAAGGTAATATCCACAGGGTCTGGAAATTAGGACATGAATAATTTGGAAGCTATTATCCAACCTGATATATGACATGATTATATACTCACAAGAAACAGGAGAAATGCATTACAGTACCCCCCAAGTCACCACCCACAGGAAACAGGAGAATTGCATTACAGTACCCCCCAAGTCACCACCCACAGGAAACAGAAATGCATTACAGTATCCTCCAAGTCACCACCCACAGGAAACAGAAATGCATTACAGTATCCTCCAAGTCACCACCCACAGGAAACAGGAGAAATGCATTACAGTATCCTCCAAGTCACCGGCTGGACTCTACTGTAATTATTGTTTCCCATGGAATTCAACTTCTATTGAATTACTGGATTACCATAAGCTGTATGCACAAGGGAGTTCATAGAAGGATTGTTTCTATTTTTGTTGCTACAAATAATTCAATGGGGATAGAAAGAAAAGTGAACTTAACTTTTTGGTATATGCATCTCATAGAAGATGATGCAAATGCCGAAAAACATCTTTATT
This sequence comes from Rhynchomys soricoides, assembly GCA_019843965.1. Classification (NCBI taxonomy): domain Eukaryota; kingdom Metazoa; phylum Chordata; class Mammalia; order Rodentia; family Muridae; genus Rhynchomys; species Rhynchomys soricoides. The sequence continues at coordinate 521,591 of JADRCH010000306.1, read as the reverse complement.
TACTGACATTAAAATCTTCAAGACATAAATATAAGAAGAAAGGAAAGGTGACTATTCAATGAACTACTTATTTGTTTAAGGCCCTATCTATAGACAGTTGGCTGTACAGCCTTATAATGCCAACTATTGCACATTTAATGGCAAAGTTGTCTTATGAGTATTTTACTGCAATAAAATATGTAGTTCTGAGTTGTATAAAACTTTGTGTCTGGTAAGTTGTGGTGTATAAAGTTTTTATTCATTTGCATTTTTAAATAATAAAACATACAACATTATAAAGTGTAATACAGAGAAAACAACCCAAATACATGTACACACAGCACACACAAATAAGTGAACACAACCCAACCACACATACACACACACCGCGCACAAATAAGTAAATACAACCCAAACACACTTACACACACCACATACAAATAAGTAAACACAAGAAAAATAGATATTTGAATTCATATAGCATGATGCCTGTCTACTCAGAATCCTCCTCCTTGAGAAATAACTGAGCAAATAGAAGGAGTCCTTGAAATCAGCAACAGAGGTAACTCTTTGTCTGTTACCTTCCTCCCAGGAGTAGGAAGAGCCAGCAGGAAACTGGGATGTCTGGCAAAGCCCACCATGACTATCAGCACAGATGGAGACCTGATCACCATCAAAACCAAAAGCATCTTAAAAAACAAGGAGATTTCCTTCAAGCTGGGAGAGGAGTTTGAGGAAATCACACCAAGTGGCCGCAAAATTAAGGTGAGGCCTACACCAGACCTTCAGAGAGCTTGCGTAAGGATGTGACTTAGAGATATTTACTGTATTAGAGATGCAACAGCCACCATACATTTCTACCATCTTCTGCACAAACGTCTGCCTAAACACTAAACCTGAAGATCTTGACAGCAAATAGACATTATGATCCCTTCGGATTCTTTCATTTTATCTCTTGGAAGTGTGAGATGTATTTTATTACTTATTCTAGTTTCATTTCTGCCAATGAGCTAAACACCCTGACAAGAAGAAACTTAGAGAAGAAAGGGTTTATTTGAATCACAATTCTAGGTTGTGGTCTGTCATTTCAGGGAAGTCAAGGCAGGAAGTCAAGCAGCTAGTCACATCACACCTGCAGTCAAAAGCAGAGAGAAAACAAACACACCCTTGCCTGCTTTCTTCAGTAGTAGGTTTTCTTCTTCCTTCTACTGTTCAGCTTCCCCCCACCCAGATATCTCTCAGCACAGAGAATGGTGCCATAGAAGAGACAATGGGGAGGGTGGGGCTTCCTACATCACTTAACCATCAGGGCAATGCCCCAGATATACCAACAGGCCTACCTGAGCAAGACAATTCCTCCTTAAGATCCTTCCCAGGTGCCTCTGGGTCCTGTGAAGATGGCCAGTACATTTGCCCCTGGGTGGGAGAATAAAATTCTCCTGAAAATGCACACAAGACACTGAGTCTGGCACTGATGCTCAGCGGATCACATTAGGAGAGCAATCTAACTAAACTGGTATTCAACCCGCTCAGAAACAAAAGTGCTCCCTTTCATTCTGTGGGCTTCGCACATGAAATTTTACAATGAACACGATTTGTCTTAGCTGATACCAATGAGGTTATGATTCTGTAACAAACAAGCCTACGATTCTTAATGGCTAAAACCAATGGAGAATTATTTGTGACTCAGAATACATATGAAGAGTTGGAATGGAGATGAGGAGGTTTTGTGTGAGTGAGAGAGAGAGAGAGAGAGAGAGAGAGAGAGAGAGAGAGAGGGAGAGAGAGTTTTGTGACTTTTAATCTCCAGGGACCCAGGCCAAAGGAGGGTTAAACACCTTGTTTTTGCAACTGCACCATTACAAGTGTGGTCTTCTCAGTGAACAAGGTAAAGAATGAGACTCCAGACTCTCCATTCATAGCCAACACAGTGACACACATAATTTATACTTGTATCTCATACATACAATTGAAATTCAGCATTTATTTATAATATATATACTTTACCTGTATTTTATTAACTGTGTGTTATCAGTCTCCCCATAGTAGATTGTATCATCTCAAAATGGAGTTTGTCATGTTTCCCAGGACTCAGTGCTTGCTATATAATAGTTTATCAACAAATTTTTTTTTGAGTTAATGACCTCAGTTAATCTTTGCTAAGGGTAGTATTCTGATAAAAGGAATTATTATGCCCCTTTGACAGAGGTTTAAGAAACATGAGACTTCAAATGGCAGTACAAGTAAAAAAGAAAGAATTTTGGCTGACACAATAAAGGCATCTCAGATATCTGTGATAAAATTGGAAAGAGAAACTAAAGAAGCAAGAGCAGTTAGCACAGACAAAGCAGCCTTAGGGAATGCTGTTGGGTAGGAGCAAGAAAGGGGACTTTTCTTCTCCCCTCAGCCTCACTGGGAACATGAACTTCTGTTGTTGAAATGGACACTTGTGATGTATAAGAATAAGATCTCTAGACTGCAGAAGATAAAGTTTCACTTCTAAGCTGTTACGTCTATTCTTATAAATCTTCCTCTCCCCAGAAGAATCATCCAACAAAAGTGCTGCTGGAACGGTTATGAAACGAAGTAAACGTTGTAAATGCTATCTTAAATCTGCAGAGTCACCTTAGAATTTAGCACTTTTAAGACATCAGGGCTCATATGAGCCGACCTAACTTTGGTTCTGTTTTACAGAGTACAGTAATCTTCGATAACGACTCCTTACTTCAAGTCCAACACTGGGATGGCACGGAAGCCACCATCCGCAGGAGGCTGGTGGACGGGAAAATGGTGGTGGTAAGTGCTCTGGCGTTTCCTTGACTCCTGAGACATCTAGCAGAAAAGCATCCATGTACCTGCCCTAAAGCCAGAAAATGAGCCTGGCTTCTTTTCTCTTACAAGAGTTGAAAGGAAACATTCTCAGATAACCATATCTTCGCAAGAATTTGAAACTCGCAAGGGTTGAGAAGTTGAAGCTCTAAAAAAGAATTTTAAAAATAGTGTGTTCCCTGCTCTCCCACTCACACGTGAACGAAAGCAAGCACAGAGTAGTGCAATCGGGGTTGCAACACTGACAGAAGGTTGTGTCCCTCTGGATTTGTCATTGTGCAGGAGGAAAGAAAGTTTTAAGTTAGAGAGGTGTGAAGGCGAAAGGTGGGTCTCAGTGTACGGGTGAGTACAAGCAGGTAGGGGCAGCGAGGTGCTTCTACACAATCCCACGCTATTATTGACGCAATCCTCACGTAATCCTCACGTAATCCTCGAGGCAAGGAGCACTGTCCTTCTAGGAGTCTAGGAAGCAGACTCATACACTGACTTACAGAGAGAAAGCTAGAAAGTGTGGAGTGCTGGGGTTAGAGCGCAGTCTCTGAGTGCCAATTTACCCCCCCACCCCACCCCACCCTCCCCTCCCCTCTCCTGCTGCCTCTTTAATATGTTCTCTTCCCCTCGGGAAGGCTTTCCAGGCCACTCTTCCCACTTCTAGAGAGGGGAGGGAAGCCAGGCACTGATTTTTTTATCCCAAACTCTACCACCACCAAAATGTGAAAAAAGAAACAAAGCTGTTTCTGGTAATCTCTGATGTAACAATGTATTTCAATGAAAAGATGCAAACTCTGCAGTGAGGAAAACAAATGTGCTCTCCTTACTCCCAAGACACTTTTTTCTTTCTCTAAGGACGGTTGCAGTTTTTAATTTTGTAAAAATTTAATTTTTTTACTGAAAGGGCAGGATTAAGAATGAGTCTATAGCTTCTTATAATGACATTAGCCAATAGGCAAACAATGGTTCAATAGTAGCAACCAACCTGTAGTTCACTGAGAGGAAGGCTAGACCTAGACTCCAAGGTTCCATCTCTGTAAATCAGAGCTTTGGGCAAGTCCTTTCACCTCCCTATAACTGCGAATTCCTTAAGTGCTAGGCAGAAAGTCTCAGAAGGCTTCTTGGGAGATCTGAACACCATGTGAATTTGTCTGTTCTTTGAAAACCATGCAATGTTACATTTGTATAAGTTAATATACCTATTTAAAAAACAGGCAGTAAGATTGCAAAAGTGCTTCAATGTAAAGCTTTAAAATAAAAGCTTCAGGTTCCAAACTGTATTCCCTTCTCTTTTCATATCTCTGAATACATAATTGCAAACTCCATATATATATATATATATATATATATATATATATATGTGTGTGTGTGTGTGTGCATAACATGTATATAAGCAGTGCTTATCTGTGTAATCTAATAAAGATCTCTTTCCAAACTCACCAAAATTGTCATATGTGGACAGCACTTAGTATTTTCTAGGTGTCAGTTTGATCAGCTTTATTGAAATATTTCCATCTTCTATCCCCTAGGAAAGTGCAGTGAATAATGTCACCTGTACTCGAACATACCAGAGAGTTTAAGAACAGAACACTCCATCTCAAGGTCTTGGGATTCTCAAGTTGTCATCCAAACTAATGGCGTTGTTTGAATAAAACTCCCAAGTAAAATCCTTGGATGCTTGCACACATATCAACGTGTGGCTCACTCTTTAAGTTACGGCTGTGCGACAGAATCTAACAATGGAACCTGTGAGAGCGGGTAGACTCGATGCACAATGCACAGCTAACATCAGATGCTCAGAGAAGACGAATGCTGTTGCTTATCCTCTCAATAAACTTAGTATAACTATCCGAGTTAATTGTAATCTTGACTGCTTAGGGCATAGTGTTATGCTGGGGTTGAAGATGAACTAAGGGGCACTCCAATGAAATGCTCAACTCTGTTACAGAGAACTTTGCAAGTGCAGCCACATTGTGGAAAGCAACCGCGATAGAGGGCAATCCACAGTGGGCCTCATGTTAAGCCTAGGGTTTTGTTAGACACCACATGGATCTGACATCTAACTTTGTAGATGAACTACATAGGCCCTTATCAGTGCATTGTCCACTCTAATCTTGGGGAATTCATAAGCAAAAGGTTACAAACCAAGTGTGTATTACACATGGACAGAATGTTCTGGCATCACTTTTGTGAATTAGTTTTGTTAACTAGCAACAAAAGTTGCATTTGAATCAGTGACAAAGACTTTTGTCTGAGAAAGGAAACAAAGGTTCAGTTTTGCCTTCTCTTTTCAACATTTAGTGAAGCCATCTTCCCACACCCCGGCCTTGACACAATGTGTAGGACCTAGCTTATGGGAATAATCATGATTTAGAATGTTTAAGGAGTGTGGGATTATCTAAAGGTTAGCCAGCTCTTCACAATCTGGATAGCTTGATTTCTCTTTCTAGACCACATTCTGCAAGTTAGTTGCTCTCAACATATTACTAGAAAAAATAAGGAAAAAATGCTCACATTAAAACCAGGTAGATGCAGGCATGGTCACGCAAACCTGTGATACCATCACTCAGGAAGGAGGAGGGTTGAGAATATAAATCTAGGCTAGGTAGCAAGACTCCATCTCATTAAACTAACTAACTAACTAACTAACTATCTAACTAACTAAATAAATAATTGGATACATAATTTATTTAAATAATTTGATTAATGTTGAACATTTTCTATCTAGTGAATCTTTGAGAAAGTAATGTCCTACTTGAATAATTGGGCTGATAATAGTCTGAAATGAACAGTAAATGTCAATACAGATGATAGACTGTGCTCATCAATCAGTCTGGTTCACGATCTCCGAGGCTTCAGTGCATGAATGAATGGTTCTTTTGCATTTAGGTCTGTGGCAAAGGTGGGACATTAAGGAAGGGAGTGTGCATTGAAGTGAAACTATTCTTCTCATGGGTGAAGGCATTAAAGGAGAAAGGGGAATCAAGGGGCTCAAATCCCTTGAAGAGCAAGCCCCCAGTGACCTAATGCCTTCCAGCTAGGTTCTAGTCCCACCCCTCCCTAATAGCTCTATAGCCTGGAGACAGAGCCACCATATTCACATGAGAATTTGGGCCTAATTCACAATCCACACCATAGCACAGATTGGTTTTTAATTGTGCTTCAGCAATAGTTACAGTATTAGACATTCCTTCTGAGTGAGTTCATCTTCTTGGTGAGACATTTATAAAGACACGGACTAAGAGTCAGGGAGCTTAAATACTTGGTGTAAACATCCTCAGCTGATTAGTACCAGGGTAGTTACAAACTAAGCTTGCAACCTGATAGTCATTAGAGTTTGTTTTGGTGTCTTTGTGAATAACGGCAGTAATGCCGTTCAAGCTATGAGTGCTGGCAAGGAAGTTTAGCAGGTGAAGGCATTAGTCACCAAGCCTGGGGACCCAAATTCCATCTTTAGGGTCCACGTAGTGAAAGCAGACAAGAGATCTCTGAACCTTTCCCTCTGACCCCCACACACGTGCTTGTTATATGCATGCATGTGGCTGCACACACAGCTATACACACAGAATAAATGACTGTAAGAAAACACTTAAAAACCTGAAAGTATTAACTTGGACTTGTAACACCTGAGAAATCTACCCTAACCTAAACCCTCATGTCCTGGAGGGATCAGGAAAACAACCTGCCTCAGCTGCAGATGCCAGAGTAGAGACAGCCAAGCCTTGACTCCAGTCACCTGTGTGAGACAGTTTCCAGGAACTGTTCCTCAATCCACCTCTAAGGACAAGAGGCATGAAGTCAGATGCCTCTGTGAAATGAGAGAGAGAGAGAGAGAGAGAGAGAGAGAGAGAGAGCGCTCCTAGGCATCAGATTAGCAGTTACAGCTTAGTGCTTTGTCTCTTCAAGACTGTTGGGTGTTATGGGTATTATATATTTAGAAAGCATTTACATTGACAGAGTAGAATTCTTTACTTAAGAGAACTGAGGTGTCCCAGAGAGGGAGGTGCCAGGATCCCTTTTATATTGTGTGATCTTCTCTTAGCAAACACTATCAGCCATGTCACATCCTTATGGACAAAAGCAAAGAAAGACAGAGCCACAGCTCCAGACCACTTTAAGCAAAATTGGTTTTTATTTGTTTATTTTGTATTTTTTTTTATTTTATTATTGTTGTGGATTGTTTGTATTTTGATGCTAATTCCGCTTCCCCAAGAGGGACTGCCTGTAATGAGGAGTGAATCATGTACTCATGTGACTTCATGTGACCCTCCTAATGAATAAAGATTTCAAGGAAACCAATCACTAGGTGAGTAGGCGGGACTTCAGGTCAGGCAGAGGGACAGCAGAAAAGAGGGGGATGGGTTGGTGGTGGGGAGCATGGTGGTGAAGATGTAGGCAGTGGAGACCCTGTTACAGGTGGCAGATCCATTCAGGTGGGATTCACTACTGGAGGATTTAACTTAGAATGGCTTATAAACTAGGGTGTTAGTTGTTGAGGCCAGTGATTGAGTTACCTGTTGATTCTGCACTAGGTTTGTGTGGTGTTTTCCTTCACATGGCAACTCAGCTGGGTTCCAGAGAGAAAGGTACTGCAGCAAAGCATGGGTTTGCAAGAAGTGCACCCCAAAAGGCCATGGGGATTTGGAAGCTTGGGGCTGGCATGGTAGCGACCCGCCAGTGGGCACTTAGCAAGCTGGGTGGAAAGATTTCTGAGCTCTGGATCAGAGAGTCTGCCGAGATGTGAACAAGGCCCTGCTGGGGCTTTGCCAGCATTTGCATGGATTGCTTTTTTTTTTTTTTTCTAATTTTTTTCCCGACTTTATTTATGTTTCCAATGTTTCCCCCTTTCCAGATCTCCCCTTTGGAACCTCCCCATTTCCTCCCCCCTCCCCCTGCCACTATGGGGGTATTCCCCCACCCACCCACCCACCCACCCTCTTCTTCCCTCCTTGACATTCTCCTATACTGGGGGATCTAACACCCTCAGGACCAAGGGCCTCTCCTCCCCCTGACGGGTAACAAGACCCTCCTCTGCAGTCTTTGTGGCCAACACCATGGGTCCCTCCATGTGTATTCTTTGGTTGGTGGATCAGTCTCCAGGAGTATGGGGGGTCAGGCCAGTTGCCAGTGTTGCTACCTCCCTGGGGCTGCACACTCCCTCAGCTCCTTCAGTCCTTTCTCCAAGTCCTCCATCTGGAACCTCAAACTCAGCCCTACTGTTGCTGCGAAGTGACTCTTGGGTATTTCAAACTTTTGGGATAATAACCACTTAACAGTGAGTACATACCATGTTCAATCTTTTGTGACTTCGTTACCTTGCTCAGGACAATATTTTCAAGATCTATCCATTTGTCTGTGAATTTCATGAAGTCATTGTTTTAGTTGCTGAGTAGTATTCCATTGTGTAAATTACCACATTTTCTGTATCCATTCCTCTGTGGAGGGACATCTGGGTTGTTTCCAGCTTCTGGCTATTATAAATATGGCTGCTATGAACATAGTGGAACATGTGTCTTTATTACATGTTGGAGCATCTTCTGGGTATATGCCCAGGAGTGGAATAGCTGGGTCCTCAGGTAGTATTATGTTCATTTTTCTGAGGGTCTGCCAAACTGATTTCCAGAGAGGTTGTATCAGCTTGCACTCCCACCAGCCGTGGAGGAGGAGTGTTCCTCTTTCTCCACATCCTCACCAACATCTGCTGTCACCTGAGTTTTTGATCTTAGCCATTCTGACTGGTGTGAGCTGGAATCTCAGGGTTGTTTTGATTTGCATTTCCATGATGACTAAGGATGTTGAGCATTTCTTTAGATGCTTCTCAGCCATTCAAGTTTCCTCAGTTGAGAATTCTCTGTTTAGCTCTCTTCCCCATTTTTTGATAGGGTTATTTGGATCTCTGGAGCCTAGCTTCTTGAGTTCTTTGTATATATTGGATATTAGCCCTCTATTGAATGTAGGATTGGTAAAGATCTTTTCCCAATCTGCAGGTTGCCGTTTTGTCCTATTTACAGTGTCCTTTGCCTTACAGAAGCTTTGTAATTTTATGAGGTCCCATCTGTCAATTCTTGATCTTAGAGCACACGCCATTGGTGTTCTGTTCAGGAACTTTTCCCCTGTGCCCATGTGTTCGAGACCTTTACCCACTTTCTCTTCTATTAGATTCAGTGTATCTGGTTTTATGTGGAGGTCCTTGATCCACTTGGACATGAGCTTTGTACAGGGAGATAGGAATGGATCAATTTGCAATCTTCTACATGTAGACCGCCAATTGAACCAGCATCATTTGTTGAAGATGCTGTCTTTTTTCCACTGTATGGTTTTAGCTCCTTTGTCAAGGATCAAGTGACCATAAGTGTGTGGGTTCATTTCTGGGTCTTCAGTTCTATTCCATTGATCTACCTGCCTGTCACTGTACCAATACACGCAGTTTTTATCACTACTGCTCTGTAGTACAGCTTGAAGTCAGGGAGGCTGATTCCCCCCAGAAGTCCTTCCATTGTTCAGAATACTTTTTGCTATCCTGAGTTTTTTGTTATTCCGTATGAATTTGAGAATTGCTCTTTCTAAGTCTATGAATAATTGAGTTGGGATTTTGATGGTGATTGCATTGAATCTGTAGATTGCTTTTGGCAGGCTGGCCATTTTAACTATATTAATCCTGCCAATCCATGAGCATGGGAGATCTTTTCATCTTCTGAGGTCTTCTTCGATTTCTTTCTTCAGAGACTTGAAGTTCTTGTCATACAGATCTTTCACTTGTTTGGTTAGAGTCACACCAAGATATTTTATATTGTTTGTGATTATTGTGAAGGGTGTCATTTCCCTAATTTCTTTTTCAGCCTGTTTATCCTTCAAGTATAGGAAGGCTACTGATTTGCTTGAGTTCATTTTGTATCTGGCCACTTTGCTGAAGTTGTTTATCAGCTGTAGCAGATCTCTGGTGGAATTTTTTGGGTCACTTAAATATACTATCATATCATCTGCAAATAGTGATATTTTGATTTCTTCTTTTCCAATTTGTATCTCTTTGACCTCCTTTAGTTGTCTGATTGCTTGAGCTAGAACTTCCAGTACTATATTGAATAGGTAGGGAGAGAGAGGGCACCCTTGCCTAGTCCCTGATTTTAGTGGGATTGCTTCGAGTTTCTCTCCATTTAGTTTGATGTTGGCCACTGGTTTGCTGTAAGTTGCTTTTACTAAGTTTAGGTATGCTCCTTGAATTCCTGATCTTTCCAAGACTTTTATCATGAAGGGATGTTGAACTTTGTCAAATGCTTTTTCAGCATCTAATGAAATGACCATGTGGTTTTTTTCTTTGAGTTTATGTAGTGGATTACATTGATGGATTTCCAGATATTGAACCATCCCTGCATCCCTGGGATTAAGCCTACTTGATCATGGTGAATGATCGTTGTGATATGTTCTTGGATTCAGTTTGCAAGAATTTTATTGAGTATTTTTGCATCAAAATTCATAAGGGAAATTGGTCTGAAGTTTTCTTTTATTGTTGGGTCTTTATGGGGTTTTGGTATCAGTGTAACTGTGGTCTCATAGAATGAATTGGGTAGTGTTCCTTCCGTTTCTATTTTGTGGAATAGATTGAAGAGTATTGGTATTAGGTCTTCTTTGAAGGTCTGATAGAATTCTGCACTAAACCCAGCTAGTCCTGGGCTTTTTTTGGTTGGGAGACTTTTAATGACTGCTTCTATTTCTTTTGGGGTTATGGGACTGTTTAGAAGGTTTATCTGATCCTGATTTAACTTTGGTAATTGGTATCTGTCTAGAAACTTGTCCATTTCCTCCAGATTTTCCAATTTTGTTGAGTATAGGCTTTTGTAGTAGGATCTGATGATTTTTTAAAATTTTCTCAGATTCTGTTTTTATATCTCTCTTTTCATTTCTGATTTTGTTAATTTGCATACTGTCTCTGTGCCCTCTGGTTAGTCTGGCTAAGGGTTTATCTATCTTGTTGATTTTCTCAAAGAACCAGCTCCTGGTTTTGTTGATTCTTTGTATAGTTCTTTTAGTTTCCACTTGGTTGATTTCAGCCCTTAATTTGTTTATTTACTGCCTTCTACTCCTCTTGGGTATATTAGCTTCTTTTTGTTATAAAACTTTCAGATGTGCTGTTAAGCTGTTAGTATATGCTCTCTCCAGTCTCTTTTTGGAGGCATTCAGAGCTATGAGTTTTCCTCTTAACACTGATTTCATTGTTTCCCATAGGTTTGGGTAAGTTGTACTTTCATTTTCATTAAATTCTAGGAAGTCTTGATTTCTTTCTTTATTTCTTCCTTGACCAAGTTATCATTGAGCAAAGCATTGTTGAGCTTCCATGTGTACGTGGGCTTTCTGTTATTGTTGTTGCCATTGAAGACCAACCTTAATCCGTAGTGATCTGATAGGAGGCATGGGATTATTTCAATCTTCTTATATCTGTTGAGGTTTGTTTTGTGACCAATTATATGATCAATTTTGGAGAAGGTACTATGAGGTGCTGAGAAGAAGGTATATTCTTTTGATGTAGGATGAAATGTTCTATAGATATCTGTTAAACCCATTTGGTTCATAGCATCTGTTAGTTTCACTGTGTTTATGTTTATGTTTCCAAGATCTGTCCATTGTTGATAGTGGGGTGTTGAAGTCTCCCACTATTATTGTGTGAGGTGCAATGTGTGCTTTGGGCTTTAATAGAGTTTCTTTTATGAATGTGGGAGCTCTTGCATTCAGGGCATGGATGTTCAGAATTGAGAGTTCTTCTTGGTAGATTTTTCCTTTGATGAGTATGTAGTGTCCTTCCTTATCTTTTTTGATGACTTTTGGTTGAAAGTCAATTTTATCCAATTTTAGAATGGCTACTCCAGCCTGTTTCTGGGGGCCATTTGCCTGGAAAATTGTTTTCCAGCCCTTTACTCTGAGCTAGTGTTTGTCTTTAACAGGGAGGTGCGTTTCCTGGATGCAGCAAAATGCTGAGTCCTGTTTATGGATCCAGTCTGTCAGTCTATGTCTTTTTATTGGGGAGTTGAGACCATTGATGTTAAGAGATATTAAAGAATAGTGATTGTTATTTCTTGTTATTTTTGATGTTGTTTATATTTTTGTGTGGCTATCTTCTTTTGAGTTTGTTGAAAGATTACTTTCTTGCTTTTTCTTGAGCATAGTTTCCCTCGAGTTGGCGTTTTCCATGTATTATTATTCTTTGTAGGGCTGGGTTTGTGGAAACATACTGTGCAAATTTGGATTTGTCATAGAATATTTTGGTTTCACCATCTAAGATTATTGAGAGTTTTGCTGGGTATAGCAGCCTGGGCTGACATTTGTGTTCTCTTAGAGTCTGTATGAGATCTGCCCAGGATTTTCTAGCTTTCATAGTCTCTGGTGAGAAGTCTGGTGTAATTCTGATAGGTCTGCCTTTATATGTTACTTGACTTTTTCCCTTACTGCTTTTAATATTCTTTCCTTATTTTGTGTATTTGGTGCTTTGACTATAATGTGACGGGAGGAATTTCTTTTCTGGTCCAGTCTATTTGGAGTTCTGTAGGCTTCTTGTATATTTATGATCATCTTTTCTTTAGGTTAGGGACGTTTTCTTCTATAATTTTGTTGAAGATATTTACTGGTCCTTTAAGTTGGGAATCTTCACTCTCTTCTATACCTATTATCCTCAGGTTCTGTCTTGTCATTGCATCCTGGATATCCTGGATGTTTTGGGTTAGGAGCTTTTTGGATTTTGTGTTTTCTTTGACTGTTGTATCCATGTTTTCTATGGTATCTTCCGCACTTGAGATACTCTCTTATATTCTGTTGGTGATGCTTTCATCTATGACTCCTGATTTCTCTCCTGTGTTCTCTAACTCCAGTGTTGTCTCCCTTTGTGATTTCTTTATTGTTTCTATTTCTGTTTTTTATTCCTGAATGGGTTTGTTCATTTGTTTGATTGTGTTTTCCTGTAATTCTTTAAGGGATTTTTGTGTGTCCTCTTTAAGGGTTTCCAGCTGTTTACCTGTGTTCTCTTGTATTTCTTTAAGGGAGTTATTTATTTCCTTCTTAAAATCTTCTATTATCCTCTTGATATGTAATTTTAAGTCTGAGTCTTGCTTTTCTGGTGTGTTGGGGTATGCAGGGCTGGCTGTGGTGGGAGAGCTGGGTTCTGATGAAGCCAAGTAGCCTTGGTTTCTGTTCCTCGTGTTCTTGTCCTTGCCTTTCACTACCTCTCTCCAGGCTGTTCCTCAGTCCCTGTGTCTGGAATCCTCCTGTTGCTGGCTTTTCCACACAAGTTGGTGACTCGCTTTCTCCTGGCGCTGTTTGGCTGTGGAGCCCTGGTGGCGCAGGCAGAGGTCTCCAGCCTCAGGTGGAAACCGGCAGGCTCTTACTTCCCGGCTTTTCCTCAGTCGCTTTTTTAATACTTCAAGCTACATATTATTATCAAATTTCTGACAGAATCTTTCTGTGTAGCCTGGGTTGGCCTCAAAGTCTCAGAGCCCTGCTCCTCAAGCTTCTTGTATATGAGAACTACAAATGTGCACCAGCACAGCTGGGTAGATTTGGGGGGCATTTGGAGATGGAATCTCAGTTCATGCTGGGCCTGAATTTCTGGATCAAGCCATCCTCCTGTCTCAGTCTCCTGAGAAGCTGGTACACACTGCCTTGACCAGAATCATTGACAAGACAATTCTGTAAATAATTATCTAAAGCTAGTCTAAAGCCAGATACAAATAGGAGTCTTGCTGACAGGGACTCATTAAAGCTTTATGGCAAAAGAGCTGGATCTTCCTTGTTCAAGGGATGGGGCTTCTTTGCCTAAAACTTACAGCTTAATTTTAATTACTAACAATAATCACCTTTTTAGCAATGGACTTCTCATCCAGTGTATAGGGTACCGATACCAAACAAGCAAACAAACAAACAAAACAAAAAACCGAGGCAAAACAAACAACAGAAACCAAGCTGAACTTCATGCTGCATGCCTTCATTTCCCTGGCAGACTCCAGTGAACACCTTCAAAATTACCTTCCTATCACTTCCTGTCCAATAGTCCTCAGTTTTTGTTTACTATACACCCAGCCTTTTCAGACTACAATGTCCCTGCCACAGTCATTACCAGGAATTAGATATTTGCATCCTATTCCTGTAACAATGTTGCAGACACGGAAAAAGATACACTTATTGTGTTTGTGGTGAAGTAATGACATAAAAACCACATCAATCACTTTTTTTTTTTTAAAGAAAAAATCTTTACAAAGATACAGTTCACACCCAATAAAGCTCACTTGTTAAATTATACAGCTCAATAGTATACTTAGCATATTTATAAAACTGTCAATCATAATCTACTTGTAAAAGGCCTCCTATGCCTGCAGAAACCTGTGTTACTATGAACCAAGGGTGTATTGCTTTTCTTGATTTAGAGTAATAGATTTTGAACATTGAGCACCTAGTTGTCAAGGGTGAAATACATGTGAAAGACTGTATCGTGCTTGAAAGTCTTTGCTTGTTTACTCCTTTATGGAGAGACTAAAGTATGTTTCAAAACGATGAAGTTCTGATATGTCCAGAATTGCAAACACTTGGTTAATTCACAACAGCCCAACCAGAATTACTTGTAGCACCCCCTTCCTCTGCAACATTGCTTTACGCCATCTGTTACTTCCCTGGTAATTAAAAGTTGTGCTCTGTTACTTCCCTGGTAGTTAAAAGTTATGCTCCCCATGGCCCATCCCATATTAGCTCTCAAATACACCTTAATGAACAAGATTTAGGCGGGAAATATAGCTCAGTGGAAGAGCACGTGCCTAGCCTGTTCAAGGCCTTGGATCTGACTCCCAGCACCAAGTGAACAAAGCATCCTAAGGATGTCATAAACTGGAAGCCTTGCATTCCTGATGTGAGCTTATATCAGTGATGTGCTCCACATGCAGATGTGAGCTCCAGGGGTTATACCAGTCAGTAATGTGCAGGATGCTTTAGGAGTTGGGGACTTGTTTCCAGTGCCATTACGATCACAAGCGTTAGGGTTGCCCTTATGTCATAAACAGCTAGAAAATGGGTGAAAATATTTGAAGCACATGTTTTTGAAGATTAGGACATAGGAAATCCAAGGCCTTGATGTCTTAGGAGAGGAAAACATTTGAAATGGACCCCACTACAGGCACAGCTTTTTGCCTAGCCACAGCTTTAATGGTAGGTAGTACTGAGACCTATGGCAGTTTGAATAGAATTTTAAGGCACTTGGGAGAGTTAGGAAGGGTCTGGAAAGGAGGAGGGCTACAGAAAGCGGAAAGTCAGTGGTTGGAGTGCCTTGTGTATACACACTGTGAAAACGTCAGCGAAGCAGGGGGACAAATGGCCAAATTGCTTCAGAATTAACCTTCAACAGACCTCAAAGAGGGCGTGGAATAGAGCTGAGGCTAGGTAGAGCAGACAGTCTGAGCACCCAGCACTTAGAAGAGAGGCAGACGTGACTTGGCAGTAGAGCTAACCTATTCTTAGAGTAAAAGCTATGCCAGAGCCAGGTTAATTAAACCCAAGGCTTAGAAAGAGTAAGGTGAGTTGTGCTGAAGAGTTAAATGTGATCTAAATACATTGCATGCTTTTATGAAAAGTCTAAATAACTAAAAAGATTATATTCAAATAACTTTAAAAAGAATAAAGAAAAAAGAACAATGAGCAACACTTCTTAAATGAAGCCCATAGCATGCAGGCACTCAATAAGATTACATTTGTATCCATGAACCAATCCAAAACTGTTACACAAGGCAAGACACAGGCAAACAGAGTGTATAAATGGAAAACCAGCTTACTTTGAAACAGATCCGGAAATGACAGCAATGATGGAATTAGCAGACATGGACTTTAACAAATATGCTCCAACACTAGCGGATTTAGTGAACCTAAGCATAGTGAGGTCAGTGGAAGATGATAAAACATCTAGAGCTAAAGTCAATAATAGAATATTAGAAAGAAGCACTTGCAACACAGGTTAAAAATGGTTAGACCCCCAAGAAAGAAACTAGCAGGTCTGAAGACACAGCAAAAGCATCTACCAAGGCCAGCCTACAGACTGATGTGAAGACTGGGCAGTGCTTTGGGCTAAAGAGAGCCCCTATTCAGGAGTAAGCATTTTCCCAGAAGCCACAGCTTGATTTGGAGGTGCCCTCCTTCCAGGGTGGGGTTGTAGCTGTAAGTCCTTAGAAGCCCCCGAAAGTGCTGGTGTATTAGGTAGTGTGCCACACCAGCCACCAAAAGTTTTTCTTGGAATAATCCAAAATTAATGATACAAAGAAACGTTAATTTATACAAATCTCTTCCATAAAACTCATTAGAAAAGAAAAATGTGTGACTGGTCTTACTATCTGTAATACAGAAAAGGTTTCTTTAACGTTTTTCTACATTTATAGATATTTTACAAATTAATTTGCATATGACCTTATGTTATTTAAAAACAAAACTGACATTCCTCATCAATAAATTCCAAGGAGGAGGAGGAGGTCATCTGGTTTTGTTTTGGGTTCACTGTGCTCCCAGGAGGCAGAGCAAGACTTTGCCTCCTTGAAGTGCTGTCTACGTAAATACTGGGCAAATGGATCAAGAACTACTGTTGGGCTTCCTGAACCATGAAGTATTACTTTCTCTGGCTTTCCTCAAGGTGGCGCTATGTACAGTAGTAAGGGTCACCTGTGTTACTCCTGCTAGGAGTAACCTTGATATCTGAACCATTTTTCTTTTATCCGTTAAGTCTTTAAAGAACTGTCCCATCTTTTTTCTTTTGAATCTGTCATGTTCTTGCCCCCACCCCATGCTAGGGTTGAGCCCTGATTATTGGCTCTGCTCTTCCCATCCTGCACCTCATTTCTCTTGGGTAAATCCGTGAAACTGGAGTGGCTGGGTATATGGTAAACACACACTTGATGTTAAAGAACATGCTCTCAGGCAGGCACTCTGGCCAGCACTGTGTGAAATGTCGGTTTCATCACCGCCTTGCCAGCAGATGGAATAGTCTTAACTCTGATCTGTTCTAATAGGTGCCCAGTCATTCCAGCCTTACTAAACCATCAGTTTCTTAGGTTTGGTACATTTTTCAGGTTTTTGCAAATTCCCCCAAACTTAGGAGGTTTATATATAAAGGGAAAAACATGTCAGTGAAGGGGAAAAAAAGGGTTTCTATGGAGTGCCTGGAGTAAAATCTTAGTTACTTGTTTCCCCAAAAGTTTACTCCCCATGTAAGATTCATGGCTTTAGTGTAAGCCTTTCCTAATTCTTCTACAGCTCCTGTCAGAAGTCCTCAAATGACACTGTTTGCTCTAGCTCATCAAAAGGTTTTCTGTCTTAGATATCTCTATCAAAGCAAGAGATTGCTGGGAAAAGGACTAGGTAATCTCAGCAATTTCCAAATACTGGCTGAGCTCAGGTTCCACAGGTCCTGGGGGATGGAATGTAGACAGCTGTGACAGAATGGGGGTGGGGTGGGGGGGTGGGAGATGGGTGG